>BQNB010031236.1:0-54157 GCA_026074375.1 Tanacetum coccineum
CACGGATTCCGTTTTCCCTAATTTACATGTGCCTAAGACGTTAGACGCACAAGAAAAGACTCCCATGGAGCACATAAGACACTATACGTGCAATCAAAATATATATATATAAAGTGTTGGTAAATTACAACTATTGTTAATCACGGACATCCGTGTACATATTACATGTAAAAACAGAAAACATAATTGTCTAAAGCACCACAGGCGGTACTATGGCAAATCTAAAGTAAACAAAGCTGGTAAGGATTTAGACCTAAGAAGCCGTGGAGATTCCTCGTCTTCGGTTTGAGTAGCAGCATCCGCTAGCAAGATTTGCAAGCCTTGAGGAGCTACGGTGGGTACCGAAACCGGAATGCCATCAAACCTAGCATGGTGGGCTGAGCCAACCCCATGGGTACGGCATACCACCCTGCTTTTCTTCTTCTTCTCGGCACGGCTTATGTTTGCCGCGATGGCGTCTCCCAGGAGATTTTCATCTTTAGAAACCCAAGGGTTCCTGGGGTTACGTACCTCCGGATACACGGGAATCTTGAGCTGGGAAGAGCTTGGGCGGAGGTCGCGGATAAACTGAGGAGCATCCTCACCAGTATCGCTTTCTTAATATAAAGAGGCCATGATGAAGTCCAGAGGCGCATCCTTTAATTGCTCTAACTCGTCGATTAAAGGATAGCTCAAGTCTTTCAAATTATGGAGGGCATCGACATATTTATTGTCGGCCTCAGGATCATACGCCTCTACGGCTGTCAACTCCAAACCAGCTTTCCCATGCTCCATACCATATTTCAACCCTTCACTCATACCCTTGGCTATCCCCGTGGACACAACATTGGCAAAAGCTTGCCTTAATTCCGTGGACTCGACACATTTCATGACAGCTAGGCGCAATTCGTGTCGAATTACCCACCGACGACCGGCAATTGCTGTCAACATGTGCGGGTACAACTCCTCATCAAAATCAACGCTCAGTACGTCCAACCGTGCATCTATTTCCGCTCATCCTCATGCTTCTTGAACTCCTCAAACGCAGCAATGGTCCTTTTTTCTCCCATTACTTGAGCTTGTAGCACGGATACCTGCTGGGATAATTGGGCATTACCAACCTCAAGGCAAGAAAACCGCATTTGAAGATCCTCTAGTTCCTTAGTCATTTCCGAGTTCTTGACTTCAGTGGCTTTTTTCATATTGATCTCAGCTTCCAGTTGAGCCTCTAAATCTTTTATATGTTTCTCCCTGGTCGCTATCCTCTAGTCACGACGTGCTACCTAGGCCACAGATTTCTTCAAAAGTTTCGCCTCTTGCTCGAATCTCAACCTCAGCTGGTAGCCCATAGCCACTTGCCTCGCCAGGTTTATGTTGTATTGTCTCAAAAATTCATCATTGGGCAAGTGGCGCAGCTCCGAGAAATACCCCGGTGGCGCTATGTGATCCACCACATCCTGGCAGGCCTCGGGGGTGTCTAGGCGGCAGCTATTTGGCACGCCCCACCCCGGTTGGTAGATGTTTCCTGGGGACCCAGTTATAGGAGGAGAGGGTGTAGATCTCTCAGAGTCTTGGTCTCCCGCGATTCCTTTCTCCTTGGAAGACCTATATCCACCGAATGATGAAATTATGTTGACAGCATCTGTACTTGAAAATAATAATAATGTCAAAAATGGCAACCACTAAGGATCAGGGTGCAAGTTACTTATTGTGTAACATCTTGCTGGGACCGCGGTTTAGCATATGAAAGCGGATTCGGGTCGTTGACAGTTTGCGTCGCGATGGGAGGCACCTGTGTCTTTTGAGCATGGATGGCAAGCCCTGTGTCTACACTCATCCCCGCCAGCCGTTTCCCCTGCGGGTGCTGTGCTCAGCACAGGCGGCATCATGGTCTTTCCTTAACACCTTGGCTGGGGCATTGGGCCCTTCCTCACCCGCATCTCTCTGTCGGCGTCTCTTCCTAATGGTCAGCCCCATGGAAATCATTTCTTTTTCTAGATTGGGTTCCACAGTAGCTTCCGTGGCCCCTGAATCATCTGTCACGGGGATCTCTTGTTCCGCCGCGGCCGAACCATGAACCCTAGTGTCAATACCCTGTGTTACTGGCGGGGGGCATCCTCATTTGAAAAGTCCAGTAGGGACCTCTCCACGGTAGAGGGTGTACCCGAAGATGTGAAGAGATCAGCCCCATCCACCATTTGGATCACGCGGCTCGCGGTGGCTGTCATCAGTGGCACCTCATGAGCAGCTCGTTGGCGGGTCCCGGTTTTGACCTTGGTATGGTTTGGGGCTTTGATAAGATTGAACAATTCCATTTCTGCAAAACATACAGGTAACTATTAGCGTATATGGACGTTTATATATGTGGGAGACAAGAAAAAATAATTCAACACCTACCCTGGTCGTTGTCATTTAGAAATGTGGGGTACTCGTCGTCGTGTAAGAAGAAATTCCAGCTTAACCCCACTAGACATAAAAGCTCCTCCGTTTGTTTTTGGAATGGGGTACGGTGTGTGTCAAGTGTCGCCACATCCACCACGAAGTAAGTATTGGCCTATGGCTTAAGGAATCGAGTGGTTTAGTATAGCATTGTGGGGTATTTTTTCCTGGTCTCTTGCTAAAAGACATCCACCCCGAATTGTACGACGACACGTAGAAGACACGGAATAGGTTCACGGTGGGAATTATATTTAGTACACGACAGTTAATCTCGAAATGGCTAACTTTCGCTGCACCTATCACCGATAGTTGCGAAAGGTAAATTTGGTAGTATCCGAGGATGTCGAAGAGAAATTGCTAGATGGGGATGCGAAAGTTTGTAAACTCAAAATTTTTTGTGTAAACGCCTATCTTGCCCTCTGGGAAATCAACGATGTGATCCCCGAGACCAGGCAGCTCGGGGTGCAAGTTTTCCGGTATGAAGTATTCTGATGAAAACTCTAAAAGATACTCTTGAGATATGGTTGACACAGCGTCCTCGAGTTGTTTGGTGTCCCTGCCCATTTTTCCCTAGTTTGCTATAAAGGCGTGGGGTACTAACATGTGATAACGAGAATCCGAGGATTTAAGAGCTTGTGCGGCTGTGTGTGCGAAAATGGCAGAATTATTCGATAACTGTGGAAGATTCAACAGTGATTGCTTGACCTATTTATATGAAGCCTCTTTATTCGTGCCACTATTTGAATTGATTGACGTGTGTCACATACTTTTTTGAAGGTTGGGATTTGGGCAAGTTTCAAAACAAACTCTGGGCCAACACGTCCCTTTCCTTTGTAGTTTATCTTCACTGTTTTCGATAGCGTCCTACCTTTTTGGGGATGCGCGTCCGTTTTGTGTGACGGTTATGGTAAGGCGCGTTCTATTCACCTTTAGTCTAGTAGCCACGACCTCTTGGCCACGGTCACACCTACTAGACTGAGGGGACATGATGACGTATAGTACGGACTGGGCATGGCCCCATACTTTGTGTCACGGCCCCATACTTTGTGTCACGGATCGGACCGGTTAATGTGTCACGGTAGCGGTTATGGACATCTGTCCGGAACGCGACTTTCATGGCACGGTCTCCAACGGTTGTATTCTGCATGCAACTGATTTATGCGCTATTTCAGGGACGGATAACCCTAAATTAAGTAGGGGATACATTATGTTAGTTTAAATAGGTCAAGATAATGTCAAATCCCGGTTTTGTCGGATAAGGCTTAAGCCGAATTATTGGGAAACCCTAATGAGCAAGGGGCCTATAAATGGATCGACAATCATCACCAATGGGGTATGACCTAAAAAACTCTAATCGTACTTAATTACTCTCCAAAAGCCATATACTTATTCTCACGCCGGAGGCTAATCGTGGGATCCGCTCCCACGATATGGTTAACGCGTGTTCTTTATTCCTTATGCAGGAGTCCTCAACGAAATTCACTTGGTGCAAGAATAAGGTTTCTCAGCCCGAATAACTACCTATTCGGGCCAAATCAGATCCAGCCTAACTTTTGCATCAACAATTTTCATGACAAACTCGCCTAACTAATTTTTTCTTAGGAACGGTTCACTCCGTTAATATTTAGAGATGTAATATTCATTGATATATAATGTTGTCACCAATGATTGCTTGCACTTCTTTTTCTCTGCCTTCCATACCGAATCCGACAGCACAACCCACTTCAATTGTTTTTGCCACTTCATTGTTATGGTGATGTAGTGGTGATGGTCTGTTAAGTAGGCAAAGGTTACACCTTTGAATGTTTGAGTCATTGTTTGAAAGTGAGGTGCTTGAGAGTGAGGTATCAATGGATGATAACAGTTTTATGGAAGACGTGGAAACGATAGTAGGGACTATTATGGAAGTAGGAACAATTTATCTCTTTGTTATTAAGGACCTATTTTCAATGCTATTTTCTTCTTTGTCAATATTTTAGGTCTCGAAGGTTTGTTTAGGAGATGAACAGTGATAAAAAAAGTTAGGTTAATAAACCAAAGAGAGAATTGCAAAAATGGTCTTTGTGGTTTGGCCAAATTGTAGATTTGGTCCGTCAAATTTCGAAATTGCAAAAACAGTCCGTATTTTGAAGGTTTGGTTCCACTTTTGGTCCTTGGTCTAACTAAAATGACTAAAATACCTCTCTTAACGGACGATTTTTGTAAAAGAACGAAAGGGTATGTTAGTCATTTTAGTTTGACCAAAGACCAAAAGTGAAACCAAACCTTCAAAATACGGACTGTTTTGCAATTTTGAAATTCAACGGACCAAATCTCCAATTTGGCCAATCCACAAGGACCATTTTTGAAATTTACTTTAAACCAAAATTTATAACTATGGTTTGATATTCTTTAATAATTGGGTTCTTACAGTAAAAATCAGAACTAAACCAATGTTATAAATCTGCTTTTGGTGTAAACCGGTCGAAACAACCAAAAATTCAGGCCATACAATTTGTTAAACTTTCTACGGTTCTTTGCAAATGAACATTCTTAAGGTTTTTATTCCTTATTTTACTAAAAATTAGTATGATACATGCGCGATGTTGCGCCGTCTATTTGCAATTTGATTTCGTTTTCGACAACATATTCTTTTAAACCCATATCGAACGATGACCAACATCTCTTTGAAATTTATCTGTTGACTAAACCAGACGATTAATTTCAAGTGATCCGACATATATACTTGGATCAAAAGTGACACCCTTCATCATTTTTCTTAAGCTTTGACTAAACTGATTGAGTTTGATTGCCCCGATTGATAACTCTGAATTTTGGTTTAACCGATTGACACCCGATACGACACGATACTATGGTGTAAACCATGGTAATAAAAATGATTAGTGTCAAATTTTACAAACCACATGGATGATTTTTTTTAATTTAATATAATTAAAAAATTAAATAAGAAAAATAACATATACAAATGATTATGGTGTAGGTTACATCATAAGTCTAATATGATATACTAGAAGCATATTAGAATAGAAGCATATTAGAATGCATTATGTCATATAGTAATGTGGTTAGGGCATTTCTTCGAGTTCGCGAAGAGTGTATTAAAACTTAATTATTTAAATGGTCTTTAAGATTTTTTTTTTTGAACGGCAATTTGAATTAAGAAAACAAATAGCAAGGAGCTAGAATTACAAAGAAATGGTTTTTAAGATTTAACGGGTTTCACATATATTGTCTGTGTTTTTTTTAAAGGGTCATGTCCTTGTGGAATGCATAATTTACAGGTCATGTCCAATTTACTAACGTTGTCTAAATGGACGTTAAAAAGGGACTAACGTGATATAGATGCATAAACGTGAGAGCCTAAGATTGTGATTTTTTCCCACTCAAAATATATTAAAAAAATAAAATAAAAATATTCTATTATACTTAAAATTTGGGCTTATGTACTAACCGAAGTTTTTTTAATACATTTTTTTATGTTTTTTAAGTTTTTATACGTTTTCATTCGCATTTGTATGTATTTATACGATTTCTTACGTTTTTGGATGTTATTATACGTTTTCCTTTGTTTTTATACGTTTTCAAACGTTTTCGTCCGTTGTTATACGTTTTGTACCTTTTTATACGAAAATTTACGTTTTTGGACGTTATTATACGTTTTCATCCATTTTTATACATTGTTGTTCGTTTTATACGGTTTTATCCGTTTTTATACGGTTTGATTCGTTTTAGTACTTACGTTTTCTTACAGTTTTATCCGTTTTTGTTAGTTTTTGTAAGTTTTCATACGTACAAAACATGCTAAACGTATGAAAACTTACAAAAGCGGCTAAAACTATAAGAAAACGTACTAAAACGTATAAAAACGAACAAAAACTTATAGAACCTAATAAAACGTACAAAAACGTATAAAATCGAACAAAAACGTATAAAAACAGATGAAAACATATAAATACATCTAATAACGTCCAAAAACGTAAGGAATCATATAAAACGGAGGAAAGCTATAATAACGTACAAAAGCGTAAAGTTTCGTATAAAACGTACAAAAACATATAAAAACGTATAAAACAGATGAAAACGTATAAAACCGGAGGAAAATGTATTATAACGTCCAAAAAAATAAAATATCGTACAAAACGTAAAAAAACGGACGAAAACATACATAACGTGCAAAAATGTTAAAAAACATACAAAAATGTATTAAAAAAACTTCTGTTAGTACATAAGCCCAAAATTTAAGTATAATAAAATAAAAAGGTTATTTTAAAAATATATATATATATATTTTGAGAGGGAAAACAAAAAATTACAATCTTACGCATTTACGTTTATGCATCTATATCACGTTAGTCCTTTTATAACAAACGTTTAGACGGTGTTAGGAAATTGGACAAGACCTGTATTTTTTGCATACTACAAGGACATGACCCGCTTAAAAAACATAGGGATAATATATGTGAAACCCGGTAAACTTTAAGGACCATATAAGTAATTAACTCGTGTATTAATGTGTTGATGATACCTTGTATAGGAAAGATGTTCCGAAAATGAAAGAAGATTGATATTTGGTTGCTTAGCTATGGATAGAGGTAAGTATTTGGTACCAATTCAACCAACATGATTACTATGATATGTGTTACACCACGAAACCGGTTTTGAGTATGTTATTTACGAGAATGCCATCAAATAAGTTTGACTACGACATTAATAAGTTGAAAGCGTTACGTGATTGGATAGTCAAACTCGATAGTTAAACTATAAGTCTATATAATATATAAATGAGCATTGCTATATCCCCCTACTTCTTCTTCCTACTTATCATCCTACACAATTTAAAACATGACAAGTGGAATCCACATATTCTCTTTCATCATTTCATCCAATCACTTTTCCATGTGTCATGACTTCATGAGTAGGCATACAAGTAGGAGGATTTAGTAGGAATACTTAACATTTTCCTATATAAATGGTTCTAGAAAGTTTAATGTGTCACAACTTAAAAGGAGAATGAGACTTGAGGGACATAAGTTGCCAAATGACCAAATTAGTAGTAAAACAAGCTTGTTTTAGTACTAGAACCACTTTGTTCAAGCATGCAGGGACCATTATTATCAAATGTTCAAAGATTATAACTAATTTTATTAAGATAAGTCATAGCTATTTCCTACACTTCTAGAATGTTCTTGGAGCGTGTTGCAAAGTCTGAGAAGAAGAAAGGGAAAAAAAGAACATCAAGTGAGGTGATTAATCTTGGTGAATTGTGTGTGCTTATGACACAAATGAGCTTTAACAATGATCCTACACAATGTAAGTAATCTTTATAGAGTTGAATTGAAGAATTACCGAGTTAGGGTTTATGTACCCAAATTGGGGGGTCTTGGGTAAAAGGTGTTTTTAATTAAAGTATGAGGTTATAGAAATTATCGATTACGAGTAATTTAATAAATTAGGGGTTTTCTCATATGATCATGTTATGATCATATGACTGTTATAAATGAGATGGGTATGTCTTGGGTAAGAATAGAAACCTTTTATTTTTTATGGTATTTCATTTATGTGATGTTGGTTTGTGATGATTATGGCTTAGAAAAGCATGCTTTGAATGATGATGATGATGTATAGATAACTTAGCTTGGATTCAAGGTATGTAACTTTGGTTAGGATATGTCTAATATTGATGTCATCATATATTGTGATTATGAATGAAGGTGTTTAGAATTTGAAAGTCTTGACCTAGAAAGTGTGGTTTGATTAGAGACTTAATTAGTTGGAGAAAAGATGTGTTAGTCCTTGCCTCCTTGGTTATGAATCAACAAAGGTATGTGTTTGGATTTCTATATGATTGATGTTTTGTTATACTTTGTTGTAGTAATATGTGATTAAAGTTTGATGGATGCTATGGAGATATGGATGCATACTTGAATGTTAATAGTATTAGTCGTTATATATTTGTCTAGCTATCTATATTATTTGTATTCGGCCTACTATATGTTTATAGGCCTAGCCAATGGTAGTTTCTAGAATTCTCCATGTATTATTTATATACGGTTGTTATTGAAGAATGAAAGGCAAGGAATCAATTACCCTTCAATATGGTATCACAGCCAAATCTCCTCTCCTAATTTTTCTCCCCCCTCGTTTATCTCTTTACCGAAACCTTAAAAAAATTTCCCACCCTAATCGGCACCTATGGCCACTGGTGATGATCACACCCCCTCCTTCTACTTCTACCACCTTTGAAAGTAGTTTATCTGCTCCTACTATTTTAATGGCAACCACCGCATCCGATAACAAAGGTAAATCTCAAAATCTACCTCAATTATTAATGTGTCGTCGTGTAGGTGTTATTTATGTTTCAAGTTTAAAATTTATATTTTGCCGACTTTACCTAAAACAACACTTTAACGGGTTGTGTACCCGATCAAATAGAGTTTCGTAGTAAGTAGAGTGTCGATCACTAAGAGCGAGAACTGCTCTTTTATTTTAGCAATATTTTGGTTAACTAAACTAAGTTAATTTAAACTACGTTAATTCTATTCTATGTTAAACCTATGCTAAACCTATGTTAATCCTAATGCTAACGGATAAAGGGGGGTTTCATTCTGAGAGACTGACACATGTTTTGTGGTAACTTAGATCAATTTAAAACACAATAACACACACAAGAAGACAGACAAAAGATAGAAGAGCGGTCTAGCCAAATATAAGAAAACTGTATTAACCATGATTAAGCTAATTAAAACGCTGGTTTGTTTATTAAGTGCAATGAATACTTATCTCGAGTCGGCATATCGTTCTTAAGAATTAGGCAGTACTTCTTCTTAAGACATAGACACGCAGAATTCTGTTACAATTAAACGCATCCGTATAAAGCATCCTATTTACTGATTATAATCTATCTTAGGGATTAAAGCAATAGTGATCTTGTTAAACCCTAGATCATAGAGACTTTACCCACTTACTGCTTAATGGCGATTTATATACTAGTAGTTCACTGGCCAAGTCTTTACCAAATGATTAAGAATGTACTCGTTGATCCCAAGGGTCACCTGCTGGTCCAACTAAGCTCACTAATCTAAAGGCAACGATAGGTCATTATTTGTGATCCTATTGGTCTAGATATATAAATCACTATATGGAGAGCCATCCCGTTATCTAGCTTACCTGATCGGTATCACTAGATCTAGTTGAATGATAGGTCGCATACAAAAGCACGTAAACAAGTAAAAATTGATAAACATAAATAAGCAATCAACGATAAATTAAGCATTCGAGATAAACAAACCAAACATTCAAATCTTCATAACAATGGCTAACACCCAAGGGTATTATCCCTTAATACAAAGCTTTACATACTTTTACAAAGACAAGTGGCGATATCTACCACTTTATACAAAGCTTTACATCGTTGATTTATAACCACGTATCAACGAATAATCGATCCTTCAAATAATTCCACCGGTTTAAGCTTTAACGAACCGACTATCTTCAAACTTTCCTCCTCTTTTTTGTTGTAACTTTCTAACTTTTTTTGATTTTTTTTCTTCATACTATACCACGAATCTCGGTGTAATTTCACCATCTTCACAATCATAATAACTCCGGATAATTTCTTCCTTGATTCTTTGTTCTTCGGACGTACCAATAATTGTGATGGTAGTAAAAATACATGAGTTTTGACTACTTTTTACATTCCCATTGCAATATGCAAATTTCCCAACCATACCAAAGATAAAAAATGACACAAGACACAGGAAATACATACTTTACACTTTAAGCAACTAGCAACTGATAAATAGACTTAATCTAAGGTGTAAAGGTGTAACGAAATAAATAGTTGGTGTTATCCTAAAGGATTGGCTCTACAGGTTTTTCTAGTGGTATCTTACTCTTAAAATGAGAGTAAACAAATGGTTTATACGGGGGTTAACTTACCAGTGTAGTTGTTTAATAAAACAACATATAAAGGCTTTTTGGGTGTAATCCTAGAAATTTACCAATTTAAACAATTTAAACAAGTTACTCCATCTAAATCCATAGTACTCATTATTGTGGTCTCGAATAAATATACCAAGCCAAGTTCTAAAGTCTACAACATCACCGGCACACTTATATTTTTGTATGATTTGGGTAAATAGTTAGAAACAGATAAGGCTAAATCCTCACAATATCTAATAAAAGTTATGTGTGCAGGTTATGTAACCGGTAATTTCACAAAAGTATGCTTGAGATTTTTTTAAATTTAAGCATAATTTAAGCATTTTATTGCGAAAAATAGGACAAGTATCGTTCTAATTTCCATCCATCCACTTAAATTATACAACATCCTCGTTGTATTAAAAAACCATTAAAAACGGGAAATTAAAAAAATTAGAATGAGAAACTCCCCTGATATTTTGCTCGACAGATTCTCCAAGTTGAGTTTATGAGCAAGAATATGTGTTGTAAATGCGTCTAGATTCCAGCATGACTACAACATACATAGGACTCCAGATGATTGATACTTCACCAACTTTGTCGATTTCTTTTCTAATGAGGTCATGTGCAAAATATAGGAAAAAACATGCAAAATCCTATCTCGAGTATCCTATGGTTAATGAAAATAATAAAAATAAACTGTACAGGCAGTCAATACGCCGTATCCAAAACCAGGATACGCTGTATAAAAAGACTTGTAAAAAGTATCAATATGAGTCAGTCTGCCAAATACGCCGTATCATGTGCATGAATACGCCGTACAGACAGATCGGACGATAAAGTTTTAAATGCAGAAAAATAAAGGACTGATAACGTCCAGACATTCAATATGTCGTATGGTATGGAACGGATACGCCGTATTGATGTCTGGGAAGACAGGCTCGATAAAAATAAATAAAAACTGTCTGGGTTGTCTCTCGGGAAGCACTTTTCTTTCAGCTAGTCTTTAAGTTAGACTTTTTCTTTAGCTTTTCACACTAACACTCTTCCTCTCATGCACGCTTATGTGCCCGTGTGTGAGCCATTCTTTCATTTTCCCATCTAGGATATATTCGGGTCCTAAGTTCAAGACCCCCTTGTAGAAACTTTCGAGCTTTTGGTACGGATGCGAGATTCCATTCAGCTTGTCATGCACACTCACCTTTAGTAATGGCCTAATCTTGTTGCATTGGGCTTTGGATAGATGTTTAAACCTTAGATGTGATCGCGTAATTTGGTAAGTCACGTTATCATTACCATTGTGGATAGTGATTAATCCATCAAACCTTCTTGCTTCCACACATGAAGTTTTGTAAAATGGTTCTCCAAAAATGACATCTCCCATGTCTTGATCTCGGTAGCCATCCATATTTTCCACTACTACAAAATGAGTTACAACAGAAAAAATTCTAGCAAATATAGGTACATTCATAAAGCCCAACGACGTTCTTTCCTTAGGTATTCAACTTTGTCCCTTTATAAAAAGAATTGTAGAACTCTCTAAACATTCACATTAATGGACCAAAAGTGGGAAAAAAATTAGCATTTACATGTTCAAAAAGAAACGTCATCATGTATGAAAATCATTACAGTTTGTCTAGGGGCACAATCAAAATGGATCTTACCTAGTCAAAGATCACAAAAAACTACAGGTATTTGCGAAAACTTTCATTATTCCAAGTCTGATTATGTCAATCATGAATTCTATGGGCTTATTAATTACCTTATAAACATTCCTCAATAGTGGCCCAAATCACAACTCACTCCCTAAGTTCTAATGGCACATTTAGATCGTTTAATTCGATGTAATCTCCATATAAAGGTCTAACGACTATTTAACACCAAAGTCCACCCATTACCTAGCTTTCTAAATCAAGTTCCATAAACGTCTCGATCAAACTTAACATGTAGAACCTCTTAATTAAACTACTAGCAACGTTTCACACTTCTTACAACAACAATAATTTTTCTTCGCTTCATCCGCCTACCCCAAAGTTCTTTCTTTTGTACACATCAATTTAAGTGTGGTGCCGTACAGAAAAAAAATGGTCTTTAGAGAGCGATCAAAGGAATCTTGAGCACGCACTTAGGCTAATCTAGTATTATGAAGAACCATGAGGAAAATCAACAAGTTACGTAAAACCTTACTAGTACATTTCTCAGCTATTCGCCTATTTGAGAGGTGTTTTTCACACTGTCTGTTCTTCTCGCTATCATTTACAACTGTTAACTTAGGGGTGAGCTAATTCACACTAAACCTATATTGAGGGTATGGTCGAAAGAGGCATTCACTTAGCACTAGCATCTAAGTTACGAGGGCATTTTTTTCAAAAGAAAACATTATTATATAGCAAGGTAAAGTGAAACTTTTCCTGTGTCTTTACACCTTTTGAGGTTAAGGCATCGTTGACATGTTAGCTCAAAAGAGTAGGCGTTACCAAGCATTGCTGATCTCAAACAAAGAAGATCCCTGTCTTCTCATCACAGAAAAAGACATGTCAAATGATCTTAAAATGGAATAGGTCCATTACGTGACTTGACTCGAACAACACCACTTATATACTGTTCTGTTAGGCCGATATGGCGTATTAAGAAAATCTGATACGGCGTATCAGTGTCATATCCAGCGGTTCAACATACTCGTGAGAGATCGACATGACATTGATCCCCCCGGTTCAGTTATCAGTAGAGCTAGGCTACGGACTATCTTCAATCCCTCTTTTCCAGTAGTAACCGGTCACTCATATTCCCCGATTTGAATGTCCAAAGTTTCGATCCAAAAGCCATAGTTTTTCATACGCACGTGTCAGTGGATAGTTCGAATTTCCTTGAATGCACGTTGGATTTTCTTCATGTCTCCGTTTGCGACTCTGATCTTCACATTCTCTAATACTTGCTCCATTGGTTCTTCCATTGATTGTCCTTCATTCTTGAATACAGTAACGGGTTATGCATATATCTCACATATGTAAGAATCCCGAGCTGCTTGCACTATATTGCCCGTCGCTTGTTGGAGAGGCGTCTGCAAACCAAAATGAGTATACTACTAGCGTTCTTTAACGGTTTTTAACCTTCTTCTTATTGAGTAGGACAAAGTCTTTGGTGAAGGGGTCCTTTTACATTGCTCACATCCCCACTTGAGCAGCAAAAAAACTTTTTATACCTTCTTGATTCTATTCCAAGAATATTAAAGTATTATGGCTTACGACCATGCAGCCAATCCATCAGAAGTTTCAGTACTTCTATACTATTCCTAGCATGTAAGCCCTTTGTGGTGCCCACATTTTTCTGAGAAGACATTCTGCCAATCTCTTGGATGGCTACTTTGCATCGGCAGAAAGCTGTCTTAAGTTGGTATGCACACTTTTCGAATCAGCAATTTGCCTAGTCGGAACATCTAACCATTGTACAAATGAACAAGATACCAGTGTTCCGTGCTCTCCGTGAAAGCATAATGTTGGGGCACTTAATCAAGATTTCTTTAAATATCTCCATGCTTGGTAAAGGGTTTCATCGGGTTCTTGCTGAAGAGTTTCGACTCACCTCATACTATTCTGATTGCATTCGAGACAAGTGTGGAATACTTGCTTAGAAATTTTATCACTTTGAAGACATCTTCCCAAGTTTAATCGATCCAAATGGTCCTATTCTTAGTCAAAAGACTCGCAGCTCCAGTTAGGACATAGGAAATGACACTCACAGCAACTTCTACCTTGATCTTGAGTAATATATACAGGAGCATGGAAAGAACAGTCAACACAATCTCAACATGCTCTAGAACTTTCTTGATGTTCCTCATTTTCGCATCTTCATGATCCATCACTGCTTAGAAGGTCTGTTGTGTGCTCGGAAGTTCCTTAAGAAATTGGCCTTTTAGCTTCAAAGACTAAATTTTTCATCGATCTTAGCCTAGCAATCCCGATCCAATAAGTCAAGCTCATGTTTTGCTCAGTATTGTCCATGGTTTCCGCCATCTGTTTTCATAACTTCTTCTCCTCGGGTGATTAATTTCCATCTAGACAAAACAAACATAGAGAGGATATTCAGGCGGAATCATAGACATGATCCGTCGAGAGACTTAGTTCTTGAAAATACTCCTATATGATCAAAAATTCGTGTTTCGGAATCCTTGAAGGGTGTTAATAGTTTTCCTTTGTTGAACTCCCTGGCAATGCTCCACCTGAAATAAAGGATAAACAATCAGTAGGATAGGCTCTGGAAAAAGAAAACACAAAAATACAGAAATTGAATATGAATGCGAAAAATCAGCTTTTGTTACTGTATCAGACAATCGATATGTCATATTCAATTGATCTGAGTACGCAGTATCAATCTATTGAATGAATACGCTGTATTGGTAAAGAAAGTTAGATAGGCCGTATTCAATTGAAGTGGATATGTCGTATCAGGTTATCTACCAGAACAGTGTATAATAAAACAAACAAAACAACCACACAAATAAAACAAGTAAACAATTAAAAACAAATATACAAAATTTTACACTCATCTAAATTACACTAATCATAAGGGTTAAGTTAATCTAATGTTAAAAACCAAAATATTAAATAAAATTCAAGATTTAAATTTCACTCCCTAGCAACGGCGCCAAAAACTTGATTGTGTTGTCGTGTAGGTGTTATTTATGTTTTCAAGTTTTAAATTTATATTTTGCCGACTTTACCTAAAACAACACTTTAACGGGCAGTGTACCCGATCAGATGGAGTTTCGTGGTAAGTAGGGTGTCGATCACTAAGAGCGAGAACTAATCTTTTATTTTATCAATATTTTGGTTAACTAAACTAAGTTAATTTAAACTATGTTAATTCTATTCTATGTTAAACCTATGCTAAACCTATGTTAATCCTAATTCTAACGGATAAAGGGGGTTTTCAGCCTGAGAGACTGGCACAGGTTTTGTGGTAACTTAGATCAATTTAAGACACAATAACACACGCAAGCAGACAGACAAAAGATAGAAGAGCGGTCTAGCCAAATATAAGAAAACTGTATTAACCATGATTAATCCAATTAAAATGTTGGTTTGTTTATTTAGTGCAATGAGTGCTTATCTCGAGGCGGCATATCATTCCTAGATTTAGGCGGGACTTCTTCCTAAAACCTAGACACGTAGAATTCTATCAAAATTAAACGCATCCGCATAAAGCATCATATTTGCTGATCATAATTTATAGAGTTAATTGCATAAATGGTCCCTGAGGTGAACCGGGTTTAACGGAAATGGTCCCTAAACTTTTTTTTTCCCGGATCCTCTCCCTGTGGTTTCGACTTGTATCGGGTTTGGTCCCTTGACCAATATTTTCGTTAGTTTGACCGTTAATTGCTTGTTTAGTTGGTGGAAATGACATAAATACCCTCGTAAGTGTTTGGAAATGGTCCCTGTGGTTTGTTGTGTTTTGAAAATGGTCCCTCTGACCGTTAATTAATTTTTTTTCATTTTTAAATTTTTTACACGTTTATTTTATGTTTTAATATAACGAAAAGTTTTTAAAAAATTATGTAAAAATTTAATGAAAAATTTTTGGTAAATTTTTTTTCGAAATTTTGTTTTTTTTTACTTTTTCGAGAAAATAAAGGCTGAAATTTTTTGGAATTTTTTTTTTCGTTTTTAAAAAAAAAATTGTAGGGATTTTCTAAAAAAAATTTGTTAAAAAATATAACAAAGTTTTAAATAATTAGAAAAAAATTAATGAAAAATTTTCGGTAAATTTTTTTTCGAAATTTGTTTTTTTTTTACTTTTCGAGAAAATAATGGCTGAAATTTTCTTTTCGAATTTATTTTTCATTTTTTTAAAAAAAAATTTGTAGGGATTTTCTAAAAAAATTTTGTTAAAAATATAACGAAAAGTTTTTTAAAAATTATGTAAAAATTTAATGAAAAATTTTCGGTAAATTTTTTTTTGAAATTTTTTTTTAACTTTTCGAGAAAATAAAGACTGAAATTTTCTTTTCGAAATTTTTTTTTTGTTTTAAAAAAAAAAATATTAAAGTTTTCGAAAAAATTTCGATCAATTTTATGTTCAAAAAAAAAATTACCGAAAATTTTAAATATTCTGACATAAATTTTGTAAAACTTTGAAAACTAATGTATATTTTTTAAATATTTTTAGAATATGGTTTTGTAAATTTTCTTAATTCAAAATATATTTTGAATAATTTGTAATCAAAAAAAAATTAACACACATATTAATTAAAAAGTTAAAAAAAAATAAGGACTAAATTTGTGATATCACAGAAACCACAGGGACCATACTTTTAAAGTTATATAGGTTTTAATGTGAATACATTTGAAAAGACCAAAATACCCATAAAGTAAACGGTCAACTGACGAAAATGTTGGTCAAGGGACCAAACCCGATATGGGTTGAAACCACAAGGAGGAGATCCGGAAAAAAAAAGTTTAGGGACTATTTTCGTTAAACCCGACAGACCACAGGGACCATTTATGCAATTAACTCTAATTTATATTAGGAGAATAATAATGGTGATCTTATTAAACTCTAGCTCATAGAGACTTTACCCACTTACTGCTTAATGGCAATTTATATTCTAGTAGTCCACTATCCAAGTCTTTATCAAAGGAATCAGTATGTTATTTGTTGATCCTAAGTCACCTGCTAGTCCAACTTGTTCACATATCCCAAAGGTAAAGATAGGGCATTAATTATGGTCCTATTGATCTAGATATATAAATCACTATATGGAGAGCCATCCCAGCATCTAGCTAACTTGGTTGGTATCACTAGATCTAGTTGAATAATAGGTCGCATACAAAAGCACGTAAACAAGTATGAATTGATAACATAAACAAACCAAGGGTATTAGCCCTTAAGCATTCGATATAAACAAACCAAACATTTAAATCTTTATAATCATGGCTAATACCCAAGGGTATTAGCCCTTAATCATTGTAAGCAATACAAAAGTAATAATTCAACCAAGGTAAACTAACCGAGTTAAACGAATGATAACCCAAAAAATCGAACGATTAAGATAAAAAGGATTATAAAGGAGTTTTTCTTGAATTAAGAAGATTTGCTTGACCTCTTCTGCTCTTCTTGTCTTCTAAAAATTGACTTTTGTGGTTAAGGTATCGAAAATATGATCAAGCACACTAAAAACCCCATTTTTAGGTTTTCTATTTTAACTGTCTAGAATTTGGTCGATACGGCGTATTGAGATTGTACGATACCGTCGAATTTGTGGGTTTCTTGGAGTAAGGGACTTAACGAACAAACACTTCTTTCTCTTCAGAAATTTTATTACTTTATATTGCATACTACGTATGATGTCTCCTGGATACACGTATGGACCTTGATTCATCATGGTTTCTTATGAAGTGCAGGCATAGATACGCCGTATCTTCCTTGATGGATACGGCATAGAGGATGTCAGAACAGTAATCTTCAAATGTCTTTGTGTAAGCTCAAGATTGCATGCCTTTTAGCTAATCTTCACAAAGTACTCCATAATTACTGCAATTCTCAAATATAAATGATTAAGTATCAATTCTTGCAATAATTATACAAAATAGGTTATTTACATGGGATAAATGATGCTACAAAAGTAACGTTATTTGATGTCATTAAATATCCCTCCAATTGAATCCTACTTGTTCTCAAGTAGCCTTTAGAAGTTAAAAAATGTATCCCTAAGGATTTTTCTGTTAAACATTTTATTTGAATTATTACAGAGTAACACACAACCAAACACCTCACGAAATAGGAAGATGAAAACACTCAAATCACTCAACTAATCTATGTGGTAACATGTAACTAATTCGCTCAATTGCTCGGTCGTGACGAGTATTCTATCATAAGCTTGGCAAGGATACACATCTCCACCACTAGAGCTAAGGAGTAACAAGTTTATAAAGGTAATCTGGGTTTATTTATAAGGCTTAAAGGGTTTGATCACTTTATCCAGTTTCTATCGATACCAATATTCCAAAAAAGGTGACAAAGACCATACATACACACCCATAACGATGGGATAGACACATATGACTGCATTCAAACCTTAACTCGAATAAGCTAAAGAGTAGGACTAGTAGTGATATAGGGTATGGATCTTCTAATCTTCACCAAAAAGTAATAAACCAACAAGGCAGACAAAACCACACATACATGGCCGTAACGACGGAATAGACACATGTGATTGCTCGCATCCTCATTCGAATAAAACCTAAGGGTTAGTGATTAGGAAAGGGAAATAATTGTTGTTAAATAAAACTTTACAAAACAAATAGACTAAGTCCAAACAGATAAGGTACAAGTTGGTAGATACTTTTTCCCAACCGTTACCATGATAAAGACACAACTATATACACAAACGTCTTGATCATAGATAAAAAACAACAACCTAAGTTGGCGTTCCCGTAACGGTCAACTCCCAATCATCCCATACTATACATACTTTTACAAAGACAAGTGGCGATATCTACCACTTTATACAAAACTTTACATCGTCATATTATAATCCAATCTATCAACAAATAATCGATCCTTCAAATAATATCATCGCTTAAGGCTTAACGAACCGACTAAAAAAACTTCGCTCCTCTCTTTCTTGTTTGCTATTTTTTAATTTTTTTTATTTTTTGTATAATACAATACTATGAATCTCGGTGTATTTCACCATCTTCACGATCATAATAACTCCGAATAATTTATTCGATAATTGTTCATTCTTCGGATGTACAAATAATTATGATGGTAGTAAAAATACATGAGTTTGACTACTTTTTACATTCCTATTGCAATGTGCAATTTTCCCAACCATACCAGAGATAGAAAATAACACAGGACACAGAAATACATACTTTACACTTTAAGCAATTAACAACTGATAAATAGACTTAATCTAACAGGGTAGGCTAAGGTGTAAAGGTGTAATAAAACAAATAGTTGGTGTTATCTTAAAGGATTGGCTCTACTGGTTTTTCTAGGGATATCTTACTCTTAAAATGAGAGTAAACAAAGGGTTTATATGGGGGTTAACTAACCAGTATAGTTAGTTAATAACATAACATATAAAGGCTTTTTTTGGGTGTAATCCTAGAAATTTATCAATTTAAACAAGTTACTCCATCCAAATCCATAGTACTCATTATTGTGGTCTCGAATAGCTATTCTAAGCCAAGTTCTAAAGTCTACAACATCACCAGCACATTCATATTTTTGTAGGATTTGGGTAAACATTTGGAAAAGGATAAGGCTGAATCCCCACAATATCTAATAAGGGTTATGTGTGCAGGTTATGTAACTAGTATTTTCACAAAAGTATGCTTGAATTTTTTTTTAATTTAGGCATAATTTAAGCATTTTATTGTGAAAATAAAATAAGTAAGCGTTCTATTCTCCTCCCCCCACTGAATTAAACAACGCCCTCGTTGAATAAAAAAACATAAATACCGAGAAAATTAAAAGACTTAAGAACGAGAAACTCCCCTAGGATTTGCTCGGTATGTCCTCCATAGTTTGCATTTACAGCAAGAAATGTGGTTGTAAATGCTGGATTGAATTCCCTAGAAGACTACAACACTTAGTTTCCAGAATATAAATCTTATCTTTAGTAAGGATCTTGTATAAAGCATACGAAAACAAGTGCAATTTCGATCTCCGTGTATCGTTGGTTAGACTCTAAATAAAGAACCAAAAACAGTACAGGAAGTCGATGCGCCATATCCCATACCCCGTATACACCACATTTATACAAGTAGAAAAAAATCCTAAAGTAAGGGCCAAAATAGAATACGTTGTATTGGTTTAACGAATATGCCGTATCGACCAGTCAACAATAAAGCTTAAATTACAGAAAAATAAAGACTTGATAACGTCCATCTAGTCAATACGTCGTATCTATGGGGTTTGGATATGCCGTATAGACAGTCTAGGAAGACAGACTCGATAAGAAAATTGAAAATAAATTTCGGGTTGTCTCTCGACAAGCACTTTTGTTTACAGAAAAGTCTTTAAGTTAGACATGCCCCAATTTAATCCCATCCTTATAAAACAACTTGGGGTCGAACGGGATGCCAAATGGCACATATAAATTCTTGATAAGATTTATTAGCGCCCCTTTATTAAGAAAATTACAAGTCACGATATTAAAACCTAATTCCTTGATAAAAGTTTCAGTTTTGAAAAATTTATTTGATGTATCATGGCTTGTTTCCAAAAGCTTATTTGACCCTCGTGCATAGGCACCAACATCGGTATTTATAACATTATTCCCCGAAGACTGTTTGATATCGATTTTATCATCTTCATTGTCCTTATCCGATAAATCATTTAGATAAATTACGTTAAAAGGAAATAGATCATTAAAGTATATAACGTTTTGTTCCTCACCATCACATTCAGACAACGATGTTTCATCAAATTCATCGATATGTTAGGGACTTACAGTAGGTTCAGAGAAATCTAACTTAGATGTTAGAGCATCATTGTAGGCAATGGCTGGGAACTCATTCTCAAAATCTTTAATAGTCGAAATCATCAAAATAACTAACCGTAGGTTTGGATGACGAAAACAAAGGCATATTGACTATATCATTATCATTTTCCAAATCCGTTTTCAAATATCGGCAAAAATTATTTTATAAGAAAATGAATTTTTGTCCGAGTAATTACGTTAATTTCATCCGTCAGATTCATCAAACAATATTCTAAAGTCAATTTGATTGTTGTTAAGAGGACTTACCGTAGGTTCACATGAGAGCGCTACTTCAGATGTTAACGCGTCATTATAAAATATAGCTAGGAATTCAGTTTCAACAGATCTGAGGTCGTGAACGTCTTCATCACACCAGATCTTACCATACGTAGCAGTTTCCCAGTTATACATCATGCGAGCTTTTTCTTCCTCAAGCCTAATATACTCTTCCATAGTAATGTTGGGGTCATCCATTTTAACCTATAATAAATTGGCTAGGACAGAAAATGGTCAAATAGCCCTAATTCTCGACTCAAACAAACAAACCACGTCGTATTGATGATAGAGTCTAATACGTTGTATTGGTTTGAAAAGTTTTATACGACGTATCTAAGAAGATGAATATGCCGTATTTAGTATTCATCTCAAAAAGTTACAGTAGACTGTAACAATGTAGAAAAACACACAATATGCAAAAATATACAATGTAGAAAATCAAGCACACATAAAAACTAAACTAAAAACACGAAAGTTAAACTAACCTAAATTACGCTAAAACTAAACTAAATTACCAATAAAGAAAAGTGTTGATCCCAATCCTTGATCAATTCCTTAGGTTGTCTAAGGTTAAATTACCTTGGATAAATCCAAAATAACTTGTTGTAGAAACTTTGTATGTATACTAAAGTGTATGCGGAATCTACACCTTAAAAGCTAGAAGTATTATGAATAAAACAGTTGTCGTGTAAAACAAGAGGATATAACCAACGCTCTAATATTATAGATCAATAAAACAGTACTCTTTAACTAAGTACAGGGTTTACAACCTTGAAGCTTTTCTAAATCGACTTGACACTTTGAAAACATGTAGAACTTTGTGTATCTCAACTAATGCCTATGAACCTCCATTTTATAGACCAATGAGTCCTAGTCGCTTACAATACATTACTAGATTATCAAATCTTTTCTAATCATAAACGTAAATCTTAAACATATACATTATGTATATCTTGTAACAAAAATATCTCAATAACTTATCTTTACAAGTATTCTTGTTCACCAAACAATCATTACTCATTAAAAGTTGTTCCTTATCCTCTTAACAGTAGTAAGTCTTCTAGTCAGTTGAATTCAGTAGCATAAACTTTTTCAACCTTAGTCATAATAAACATAATCAATAGTATCATTAGTACTATCAGTACTAATATTACTCACATTTTAAAAATGTATAGAAGTAACATGTACACATCTTAACATTGCTACTAGCAGCAATAACTACTAGCTTATATTTCTGTCTTCAACTTTTTTTTTGAGCAGTCTTAACTCAACAACAGCATAACTTCATAAAAACAGTACTAAATTTATACTAACAGTAGTAACTAGCAGTGGTAACTTTATACTACCAGTACTAACTACTTAGCTCAATTTTAATTATGTACCTGAGGCAGTATTTAATTCTGAGAATCCTGAAGTCTTTAAGTCCCAAAATCCTCCCCTAAACTTGATGTCATCATCTAAATCTTCAAATTTCCATTTAAAAGTCCTTTCATCACTATCAGGCTGAAGCATTCAAATCTTTTATTACCTTTTGCGCTTTAACTAAAGCTTGAGCAGTTGATAGCACATCTTATTCCAATAATCATTTGAAGTTTTTGTTTACATATCAGTGATGGTTAGATGGTTAAGGGGGTATCTCTTTTCAACTAACATAAAGATGTTCGACATTTCCAACCCTTACAATGTTTCACTCCACATAAACATACAGCTCCAAATAGTAATTGTATAACCTGAAGATATTCCTCCATACATCACTCTTTATTGCTGGTTCAAACATACTTTTAAATCATCCCTACAACACTCTTTCATGTTACTCTTCAAGCCTGTATCACATGCTTTTGTTTTGACCAATTTCCAAAATCTCCAAGTCTTATCTGTCAATATCCTAAAGCATTCTAATCATTGAAGAATATCTCTTATTACTTCTATCTGCTCTTATTAATTAATAATGTACTAATATTCCTTGTTTAAGAAGCTTGTATTCAACAATCACTAGTGGTTTGGTAGCGAGTGGTATAACATCAATTGCTATATCATCATCTTTTACTATCACCAAATGCTTTTTCAACTCAGCTTCATCATCAACTTCTACTTCTTCATGCTCATCGGTCTCTTTATCATCTTCCATTCTCTGTCTCTTTGAAGATTCTTGTTGTTGCTCTTTCCCTGCTATTTTCTTACCAAGTATCTGCTTTCTGATGCCTTTAGCTTTCTCTTCACTACTTTCTGCCTTCTTTGACTTATCAGATTCCAATTCATCCTTTGTACCTTTAGAACTTTCTTCTGTTTCCTTTTTGCTTTTAACTATCTCAGAATCCATAGGAATAAAAGTATTTACTATCCTCATTTCATTATCAAACAAATTCTGGATCTCTTCATAGCTCTTGCTCTTCAACTGATTATGTTTGTATCCACCCAAGTTTTTAAGATAAGTAGACCATTAGATTCCTCTTTGTATCTTTTAGATGGTCATTCTCTTTTCTTCATCTCTAAGCATAGCAATTGTTTCTTTCCTTTTGTTTTATAAGCTCTACAAACATTCTTGACTTCTTCCAATATTGTTATCTCTCCTTTGTTATATTCTTCTGTTTGTAGGCTTTCTGAGCTAACTCAAAATTCTGCTCATCATAGCTTTGAGTATAGCTCATGACTCAATCAAATTCTATGTTGGCTTCCTTCTTCTTTTTTCTTGCAAGCCTTTCTTCTTTAAAGTTCAGCCCCAACTGAGCTTGAAGATTTCTTGCTAAATCTTCTCAAGAGCAACTTGATCTTTTCTTATTTAGAGGAACCTCAGGCTCAAGTCAAGATTGCTTTGCCTTTTGTCTTTAATCATTGAAGAGATTGTTATTCTTGTGGAGTTCAGAATTCACTTGGCTCTTGTACTATAACCCTCTACCTTGGGTTTGTATTTGTTGGTGTGTATGCACAGTTGTAACAACTTTAGGTTTAGCTACTTTGATTTGAATAAGTGTACGAGCCAAAGTTATTTCTTCAATAGTTGTAGAAGCAGCACTACCTTCAACAATAATATCTACTTCTCTTTCCTTTGCACTCTGCTCTTGTTTCTTACCAACTGGCATATCCACATTTACCTCATCACTATGAAGATCATTTATATCAAACACTTCTTCATTATCAGACCTCCCCTAGATATCATCAACTAAAGAAACATCATCATCCTTATCAATGTCTTCAATACTCCTCCTCTGTTTGGATGCATCTTCATGATCACCCAAACTCTCCTTATCTTCAGAGGATTCAACTCTTCTAGACATACTAACTTTCCTTAATCTTTGTAATCTTGTAGTTCATACTTCTTGTTCCCTTTCCCAACGTTTAGACCTCTTCTTTAAAGCAGCAAATTCCTTTGCTTGAGCATCCTTTTGCCTTCTAATCAAGAACCTATTTTTGTTAAATTGGTTTTTAAAAAAAAAAGCATAAAAGCATCAATTCAGATAGTTACATGCTATCCTCACCACTAAGAGGTGGATCATTGGAAGGTGTAGAAACACTGTCATCTTGTTGTGTCTCCTCTTGAGTAACTACAGTGTCCTTCCTTTGTTTCCTCCTGGACTATTTCTTCTAAGATCTAGAGGATGATGGTTGAGTAGTAATTGGTGTTTGTTGAGAATCAGTAGGAATGCCTGAATCTACACCCTCATCTTAAGTAGGTTGAACCATCATTGTTTCAAACAAAGGTGTTATTCTCCTAGAAAAATCCTTTCCTTCTCTTTTCATATTGGCAAGTATTTTCTTTGTGTGTGAAGGGTTAACATAAATCTTCTTATGATGTGACATATCACCAAGCTGTTGATTAATGAAAACTTGTAGAAATCGTAGATACATTAGAAATTTAACCCCTCCATCTAAGTGTTTTACCATAGCATCAAAAATGTACTTAGACAGATTAAATTTTTGATTTGTAGCCAAGCATGTGATTAAAGAAGCCATTGTACTACTGAATTCGTTCCATGCAGTGGATTTAGCACTAAGGCATTGGGTATTGGTATGAATTAAGAACTTCCATTACGCAAAAAAGAAAGCTTTATAAAATGTAAGCTTTTAAGAAGGTTTTTCATACCCCATTCGTGCCAGTTCCTTAAAATTTGTAGCAGTGGGCAAACAATCAGTACCTCCTGCATCTTCCAAATGAAGATCACTTCTAATGCTTGTCTTCATGATGATCACCTTCTTCTTATCAATTAGGGCTTGTATCTGACGTTCACCATTAATCGTTTTTGCCTTTGCGGTTGCCCAGAACTAGATCAATGCAAGACGTGTAGATAGTAGATTAACAGTCTGATTAATGAATCGATCGTGTTATGTGCTTAATTACACATGACCTTTTGACCTTTAAAATCAGACTTAAATGACCAAAAACGTACCAAAATTATATTGTATTTGTATGTTTTCATTTATATTGTGCAGGAAACGGATATTTGACAAAAGGACAAAAAACAAAGCCAAAAACAACAAAACCGAGCACGGAATGAAAAAGCGTGAAAAGACAAAGTCAAAATCAAATCATAAGACGGAGCCGAAACTGAAGAAAAAGTTCATGGCCAACCCGTAACCCATCTAATGGGACGGCAGCCATTAAGCTGTACATATGAAGACCAAAAACAATAGAAATACCCAATATACTCTTAAACACTAGCTTGTCCAAGTCCTATGTATATGCCCATATGACACTTATGGCTGTTAAGCCCTATAACCTTAAACTTTAACTGTCGTTATCTAAAAAGACTATTCTTGCAAACAAAACATAACACTTCGTGAGACCATTTCTGCCAAAACCCACAAACTTAACACACCACAAGGACCACCGGTGTAATACTACTTATCAAACTCAAGTACCAATTTTGCCAACTCTCCAAAGTTATACCATGTATAACTTAAACCCATCTTTCCCGCCAAAAAAATAAACCCCACATGTCTCTCTCTCAACCACCCAGCAAACCTCGTTACTGTTCACCTAGACAAAAACTGTCATTCACCACCCGCACCCCCACTAGAAGCCATTGCCACCTTGGCAATTCTAAACCTCCCCATTGGACAAGGGAAAACATCAAGAAATCAAAGGTAAGATTTGAGGATTGGGCACCAAGAAAGATTAAAGGCCAAGATTGACTATGGGCTTATACTCACACAACAAGCACACCAGCCTTGAGCACTCTCAGAAGAAACACAAGAGAAGAGGCCAAGACTTAGTATAAATAGGCATAGTGTAGTTCATTTTCTTTTTGTCGAATTTTGTTTAAGTCAAAAGCTTGTAAACAACAATTTGTACCATTTTAAATACTGTTTTTTTTATATTGTCATTTAAATTTCTGTCTTTAAATTACTTGTCATTTAATTTTATGCAATTTACAGTTTTATTTTAAATATTGTCATTTAAATTACTTGTTTTTAAATACTGTTTGTTAAGCTCTATTTTAAGCTTTTAAGACATTAAAAGCCTATTTGAAAGCTTATTTCATTTTCTGTCCAAAAAAATATCAAAAATCCAAAAAAATCATAAAAATCTGTCCAAGAAAAGCAAGGAGCATGGTAAATCTTGGATGGCCATGGGTTTAGTGCTTCTTGGGAAGCTATAGAATTGGTTATAAAGCTTTGAGAGCTTAAACCTCTTGCCAAAGCTAGAGGACAATTGTGAGGTCTACTTTTCCCAGTTTTGCATATTTTACTATTCATTTGCTTATTTTATGCTTATTCTTGCTTTTTATTGCTTATTGCTGTTATTTGTTGCTATTTATGCTTGTTTAATGCTTAATTGTCCTTTGTTTAAGTTTTTATGTTGAATATGCCTTATTTGCCCCTTTATCTGCTTATTTCTTATCTGCTTATATTACTGCTTATTTGTTGTTTCTTTTTGCTTATTTTTGCTCAACTTTACTTGCTTGTTATATTATCTTAAAGTCCCAAGCTTAAATACCCTCATTATTTAAAATTTGGAATTGATAATTTAAAGGGGTGTTTGGCACAAGTGCCAAATCAGGGTCAAATATGGTTTAAAAAGCCCTTATTGGGTCATTCTGTCAACTTTGGCAGCCCTTTTTAAGTTGGTTTTAAACTGGTTTCAAAAATTTTAAAGTCTTAAGTTTGTTTTTAAGGTTTTTTCAAAAGGTTGTTTGATTCTGTGGTGACAGAATAGTATCAAACTGCTTGTTTGATTGAAGCTTTTTAAAACAGCTTTTTCAAGTTGTTTTTGTGTTGTTTTTAAAGTCTAAATGCATATTTAGGTTTCCTTTTATTTACCTTTTGTGTTTTTTAATCAGATCAATTTTGGTTAGTGTCCTTTCTTAGTTTAAAAACTCCCTTTTCAATTCAATATTTCAGAGAGTAAAATTTATTTTATGCTTATGAAACTTTGAGCACAAGCTCATTTCCTGTCCCACTCCATTTGTTTTAACTTTTTTTTAATTTAAAGCTTATCTTCTTGCTTATTTTTAGGCTGCAATAGCCACATTTTTCTTAAGAAAAAACCAAGTCAGCATATGCTGATTGTGACAACAGTTTTCACAAGCCCTTTTAGTGGCTTATTTGTCTTTCAAAATTTGTTTTCTTTGCTTTTTTAGAAAGCCTATAAGCCAGACTTTAAGCTAGTTCAAGCCTTAAGCCCTTAAGTGTCCTTCTTAGGTGCTTAAATTTAAGCCCAAAAGTGCCCCTTAGGCTTTGTGACTGCCATTTATTTGCTTATAGCTTATTTACCTTTTTTATGCTCATCTGTGCTTAAAAATAGCCTCTTGTTTAGCATTTAGTCCTAAGTCTAGCAAAACCATTCTGTCAGCTTTTTGTTGGCTTTTTGCCAGCTTATTTGGAGTTTTTATAAAAAGTTGCTTCTTTAAAGCTTGTTGCTTTTGTTGATTTTATAAGTTTCTAAAAAAAGAAAGAAAAAAAATGTGTTTTAAAAAGAAGAGGCCATGGGGGTCGAACCCATGACCTCCCTTTTAGCACACAGTCGTCCCACACAACCCACACACTAACCACTGCCCTTGGGACTTGTCACTTGTTAGTGTTTGCACAATCAAATAGATAACCTCTTTTTAGCCAATAAGCCTAACAGCCCATTTATGCTTATTCCCGGCTTATTTGATAAGCCTCTTTGCACCCTTTTATTTTTCCTAGAACCAGCATGTCTTAAAGTACTTTCTGCATTTTTTTAGATTTTTAGGATTTAATTTACTATTTTAATCATTTAATTTCATTAAAACAGTAATTAATTCATAATAAATAAAATAAAAGTCAAAAAAATATAAATCTTTTTTTCAAAATTTTCTTTTATCGTTTAGGACCTAGGAAAAATAAATTTGCATTCGTATTGTTAGAATTTTAAATTTTGATTTTTTAAAGAACGGAATCGAATCCCGTTTACGTTTTCTTCACGTTTTTTAACTTTAAAGATTTCCGTTTTCGGTCTAGTTTTCTTTAATCTTACGTTTGTAGACCTTAGGGTTTAATTAAAAGTTAAAAATTCACTTAGGATTAAATTTCGATAATTAGGTTTTTTAAGTCACATTCGTTTTTAATTTTCGTTCTCGTTTTCGTGTTTTAAGTTTAATTGCCTTAATTTTTATGTTCCCGTAGACTTAGGTTTTCCTTTTATGCCTTATTTATGCTTTCCCGTAGTTTTAAATTTACATTATCATGCCTATTTATGTTTTTCCCATTGTTTTAAGTTTACCTTAGTTTAAATTGCATTAATTTCCCGTAGTTTTAGAAAACCCAATCAAATCTTTCTTTATTCAAGCATCCAATTGTCAAACCAATAACGTAACCGTCACATTTTCATGTCTCGTCAGGGATAAATGACCCGGGTACCGGTTATAAACTTGTGGGTAACGGAGTGAGAGGCCGATACTTCCGGTTACTATACTACTACTATTGATATTATCCTATTTATTATATATTTATATCTAGTAAAAGATCTTGTCAATTTTTGGCGCCGCTCCCGGGGAGGTGTGTTGCGACAATATCGTTACGGTTTGACGATTAGTGACTTGAAGACCCTTCCTCGTGAAGTTATTGTTTTCCGTTTGTGAATATTTTCTTCTTATTATAAAAATACAAAAATACAAAAATATTTTTTTCACTTTTCTTTTATTAGTATAATTATAAAAACAAAAAAAAAAAACAAGAAAAATCAAAAATATAAAAACATTGTCTATAAAAACAAATAAAAATCATCATCAATATAATGCTTTCAACTGAAGCATTATCATAATAAGTTCCCGAACAAAAGATTTAAAACTTGCCTTTGTGTCACTTGTGAAATACGGCTACTTTAAAGAGATAACAAACTATAAGAGGGGTATAAGGAGGGTTGTTCCGAGGAACTACGACCCGAAAGGAGAAGGTTTTTAATAGCTTCGCGCTTTCCTACTCCTCCGCTCCTTTGTGCGTTTTTCTTTTAAAGAGCTACCGTGAAGCAAGTTGATTATCGGTTTAAGTTATTCAATCTCGTTTTGTCCTTTAATAAAATGAATTATTTAAGAAACCTCGAAAATCCAAAATTAATCTCGTTTAACCTCTTTGCCATTTATCTCTTACTTCTTAAACCCTCGATTTTAATTCTGAGGCGTCGCCTCGATTATCTGTTTAAAATATCCCTCTTTACACGATTAGAGAATGTCGACTTATGAAGCGTTGTACAATAAATCCTGTGGTTTGTTCAAGGAGGTCTCATAGACAAGTTCGTTCGTGATCCTAATAAAACGCCCGACTCGTCTCAACGACCCCCTCAGGATTGTGTGAAGTGTGGAAACCCGGTTGAAGGTCCATCTTGTCAAGGATGTGCTCTATGCGGAAAAAATTAAAGGAAGTTTGGTTTACAATTTGTCACATGAAAATGAATTTACCAGACCTTGCTAAACACTTCTGATCAATCGATGACGATACCAACGTTGTTAATGCTCCTCGAGAGCCATTCGTTGTCAAACAGGACCCCGGTGAAAATTCCTCGCAAAGTCCTCCACAAATTAACCACAATTGTTGTTACGAGTGTGGTGTATCCGTTTAGATGAATCTATTGGTCAATGATTGACACTTGTAAGTCCTTGTGGGAAAGGTGCACATGATTGGTTATAATTGTCCACCGCAAGTTCTGATTATCTCTAATCTGGAACCATGCAACAATCAAACCGTTGATGAGCTCCCACAAACTTTGCCAAGTTTGAATCCGACATAACTAATCAAAAGAAAAATCTCTCTAATTACCTTACGTCAAAAACCCTAACCTTGTTGATGATCTCTCCCTAACGTTTTCAACCGCACCCTCCCACAACCTCCTATTATTCTTGTGAATTTTGCGGAACGATGCTCATATGGTCACTAGTGTAACCCTCAAGTTCCGTTATCTATCCGGAACCGTGTTATAATCAAGATTTAATTTACCGCAAGATTTTCATGATTTTCAACAACAATATCTTTGTTGTGAAAATTGCGGGGACCCCCATGAGACTTTTGAATGTCAACCGTTGAATTATTATGAACCTAATCCGTGTTATGAATCTAATTATTCCAGTTATGACCAATTTGATAATTCTCACCTACAACAATTTCTTTGTTGTGAAAATTGCGGGGGTCCTCATGAAATTTACCAATGTCAACCAATGAATGAAGATTATTATCACGAGCAAAATTCTTGCTATGATCCTAATTCTTTTGGCTTTGATCAATTTCAACCCCCGCAATATAACATCAATTATCCTATCTTCAATGATCAAAATGACTTTCTCAATTCTCAAAATAAGCTTATGGAGCAATTGACATCTATACGTGATATGGTTGGTCAATATATACAAAAGTAGGAAGAAGAAAAGCGAATTGAAGAAGAGCAAGCGGCTAAAGATCGATATTAGAAGATTCCCGTTTGCTACGATGATGACGATGACGAGGAAAGTTCTATACCTTTGAAAGATATTATTATTTTTGGACTTCCTCCGTGTGTTGCAATCACACCCGTTTTATTTACGAAGGAGCCCGTTGACTCTCTCATAATGGAGGATGAGCATCTTGACACTAGTCTGGAAACGAGAATCGACGAATTAATAAAGTCAAGGTGTCGAGGACCTTGTCCAAATATTACCCAAGTGATATTCTTACCAGAAGGGAGTGATGATTTGCCTCCGTATATGATTCTTCAAAGAATCAATCTTACTTTCTCTAAACCCTCTCTTCGATATCGATGAAGATTGACCTCGAAGTTATGAGTCATTTTCCCGAAGAAAGACGTTCCAAAGAAATTTTATAAAATTTCTCTAGTTCCTCTCTTTTGATCTTAGATAGAAGAAATCACTTCCACTAAGGTTGATCAAATTGATGATGAGGTGTTAGAAAATACCAATTCAATTCTACCGGGAATTAAATATCCTTGTTTTAATGTCAAATCTGATCTTTTAGAATCTTTGCTTCATCGAGATACTTTGATTAATAATTCTCAAAAGATCGATTCTCTTCTTGATGAGTTCGCCAGTGAACTCACTCTTCCTCACTCAATTCCATCGGGAATTGATGATGTCAACCTTGATCCGGATGGAGATATTTTGTTTTTGGAAAGTTTGCTTTACGATAACTCTTCTCCCCGCCCTCTGGAAGAATTTAATTCTGAAAATCCTACCAAGTCTTTCTCTCCATCTCCTATCCCGGTCGAGGATAGTGACTCTCTTATGGAGGAGATTGACATTTTTCTTGATGGTGATGGATCAATACCACCGGGTATTGAGAGTGATGATTTCGACTCGGAAGATGACGATAATTCTACCTCCCGTCCCGAGTTCGAATCATTTCATGTTGATTATCCCGATTCGGGAGATTCAACCATTGATGTGGTGGAAGACATCCCCGTTGATGTGCCTAATATTTTGCCCAACCATCCCTCCCTTCAATTAGATTTTGACTTCATTCCTTCTAATGATCTCGGATCCGATCTTGATGATTCTTCTCCTTTCGGAGATAGAAACAAGATTTACGATCCGGGGATATGCATTGAAGTCGAATCCACGAGATTTCTTTCTACTCTTTCTCCCGTGATTGATACGTTACTTCCATTTTCATCCTAAAATGAAGACAAAGTTTTCAATCACGGTGTTCTTGCTTATAAGGAGAAATCTCCTCCTTATTCATCATATCGGGGCTTGAAAGCTTTCCAGCTTTCTTCTAAAAGCCCGATGTTGATTCATGGAGACAACACTCCTAATTTGGGTGTTCGTCACCTCCATTTCTATCTCCCTTGATCATCTCAAGTATGGGGGAATCGGGTCAAGCTAAGTGACCTTAAACAAGCGCTTCGTGGGTGGCAACCCATGCTTATCCATTCCATCTTCTTTCTATTAATAAGTGTTTTTTGTTGTGAGGAGGCACGCCTCTTCCCTTTTCCGTGTTTCGTGTTTTGTGATTTATTGTCCAGGATTGTCCCGGATTTTTGAAGCCTCTCGTGCTCGCGGTTTCCTTCGTTTACAAGGTCTTCACATCCTCAGCTTCATTTGGGAAATCCAATATCCTAATCTAATCGACTAACGTTTTTCTTTAAGCATACTTAATAAACGGCTTAGGATTTGCGTAGAAACCCTTCGTAAAACATTGAGGACAATGTTTAATTCTAGTATGGGGGGATCTTCGATTTGATTGTGCCTGCAGCTGTTGTTTTCGCGTAAGCCTGTTTTTACCACCAAAATTTTTGAAAAATACCAAAAATATGAAAATTTTAAAAAATTTCAAAAATAAAATAAGTGTTTTGTCACAATTTTGACTTTCCTGCTGGGTAGAATAAGAGTAAATTTTGACCCGATCGAGCGTGTTGAGCTCTAGCTTGTTCCTTAACTTTTAGACTAAGCGTTCACGAATTTTCGCGAAGAACGAAAAATGATAGAGTTAAGTATGAGTTGGATGCTAAACAAGGATTATTTGGAAATCTTACAAGCTCATGTGTGTAGTTTGTGGCTTTTTCTCCCATAAGCTCCTAACCGGACTAATAATACGTGCTATTTTTGGAGATTAAACTTAAATCAACAATTTTTATGTAGTGAATAGCAAAAATTTTAGTCTTAGTTCAATCTTATACTTAAATTTTTCAAAAAGAAGTCTCCTCTATCTCGTAAAAAAAATTGAAAAATGAAAAAATATAATAAATATAAACTGTGGGCTGATAAAAGTTTGTTGTATCTTGCCGGCTCACAACCGATGTTACAGCCTTCTAAAGAAAGCCCATAGTAAGAATAATAATCCGAGACTGATAAAAGTTTGTTGTATCTTGCCGGCTCACAACCGATGTTGCAGCCTTCTAAAAGGTCGAGGGTTACGATTGCATCAATGTTATGATTAATGTTAAGTGTGAATTAATAAATAGATCTCTTTTTGTTAAATTCAAATATGCTTTTGAACTTTGACTATTCTATTTTAAGTTTTTAAATAAGCTATGTGTATACGGGAAACCTAAGAGTTTTTGAAACCGAAGGTCCGTGAGTCCCGATACTAGTCTCTGTGGGGTGTCAAAAGCCTGGTCACTTAGCCGCAAGGTTGGGATGTACCGAGACGAAAGTCGCTACATGGGATGATCCTCCCTTCAACACATTATTCTCGGGTGGAACTGATAAACAGGATGTGCCGAGACGAAAGTCGCTACATGGGATGATCTCGCCTTCAAACTCATTACTCTCGGGTGGAACGTGAAGCATAGAATTTTGCAAAACGTTGATCCATGGTTGAAATTCGAAATGGCACATTCACCTAATATAAAATAATTGTCGGGAGTGAAAAGTTCACAAGTTACAAATATGAGTAGTGTTAGCATCTTAACTAATATTTAACTATGATTTCGTTTTAAGCTTGGTTTGGAGCAAGTGAAAAGTCGGGGACGATGAATTTATCCTTTTTTCGGGGCATTCTCGGATCGAAATGCATCTTGTTCTATGATCCCTAAAAGTTATAAAATAACGAAAGTCAAATAAGTTAGTTAGTTGCTTAATACAAAAAAATGAGAAAAATGAAAAATACAAAAATATGTGTAGGAATAAGAGTATATATTTAAAAAATGGTAAAGACGGGGCTTTTCAAAACTTATGAGTCTTTACTTCCCCTTGACAAACACTTAGCTACTTTTCGAGGTTATTAGTCGAGGGGGATCGAGATTCTTAGTTTTCTAAGTGCTTACTTCATAGCATTGCGTGAGGACACGGCAATGTCTTAGTATGGGGGATTTTGGTATGTGCTTAATTACACATACCCTTTTCCACTAAAATCGGACTTAAATGACCAAAAACGTACCAAAAATACATTGTATTTGTATGTTTTTACTTATATTGTGCAGGAAACGGATATCCGAGAAAAGGACGAAAAATCAAGCAAAAACGGACAAAACCGAGCACGGAATGGAAGAACGTGAAAAAGACAAAGTCAAATCAAAGTCAAAGTTAACCCGAAAAAGTCAAAGGTCAAACCCGAACCCGTAAAACCTAAAAAGTCAAAGTGGGCCCACCCGTACCCACCTAGTGGGCCCTGATCAGCCCACTTATAAATTACACCATTTTAAACCTTATAAACTTATAAAAGCCCAAATTTCCCTTTACCCTTTATTTTTTTTATTAACCGGCCCAATCCTTCCCTGGCCCAAACCAAAAACCCCCTAACAGCCCTTAACCACCGTTATTACCCAAACCCTTTTATACTTCTCATAGTTAGTCCTTTAGGGACTAACTATGCAAATAACCTGCTAACTCCAGGGACCAAAGGTGAAAAATACAAGGACCTTACATGTAATAGCAATATAAAGGTTCAGGGACTACACTTGCCACTTTCCCAAAGTTTTCCCCTGTCCCTTTTATACATCCCTTTCCCGCCAAACTTAAAACCCATCTCCACTGTTCACGCATCCATGTCCCCCCTCCTCGTTTACTGTTCACCCCCAGCCAAAAATATCACTCTCCCTCACCCCACACCCACATGGGCTTATGTCCACCTTGGCAATCCCACAAAAAACCATTGGCCAAAGAATGAAGACAACAAGATCAATGGTTTTGATTAGGCAGATTGGGCAACAAGCAAGATTGATGGCCAGGATTTGCTTTGGGCTTTATCTCACACAAGAAACACACTCCTGGAAGCACTCACCAAAGAAACACAAGAGCAAGGGGACAAGACTTAGTCGTTTTATAAATAGGTTCATATGTAAGCCATTTTAAGTTTTATATTTTCTGTCATTTTACTTTAAATCTTGTAAACCTTTAATGTTTTAATGAAAGTTTAAGTTTATTGCAAAAAGTTCTCTTTTAAATCCTCTAGAAACTGCTCTTATGTTTTCTGCCTTTCTGGTTCCTTGAAGCTTGTTGAAACATGCTTGGTTATGCTTATTTAACTTGTTTGTTATCTTGTTATCATAAGTCCTAGCCTTATTTAGTGTATTAAGTTTAAAAATCTATAAAATGCTTTTTAAAGGAGTGTTTGGGACAAGGGTTAAAACGGGTCATTTTTGCTTTAAAAACCATATGAGTCACTATGTTAACTTCTCCAAGCATATTTGAGCTGATTTAATCTGTTTCATAAAGTTTTCAAAGGTTAAAAGCTTATCTTAAAGTTTTGTTTAATGGATTCTTAAAACCGTTAGCTCTAATCAGTTTTATTATAGCTTATTTGAAAAACTTGTTTAAGAGCCTTTGAGCGTGCCTTTTGTGTTCTTTTTAAGTGATAATCCAGTAGTATAGGTCCCCTCTAGCTTTACTTTTGTTTTAATCAAATTCTGTCAATATTTGGTTAAGTCTTCTTACAGCAAAAACAGCCTTGTTCTCTTTGCTTTTTCATCTCTTAATTGTTGTTTGAAATGCGTAAATCCTGCTCCCATTTGCTCATTGGACATCCAGCTCAATCTGTTTGTTGTTTTTAAGCTTTTATTTTAGCCTTTACTAGCCTAAAATTCAAGCTGCACTATGCCATAGAAAAAACCAAAAAGAATCAGTGTTTGTGTGCTGCCATTTCTTTTCCCCTTTTTTTTAGCTTATTTCTTTTTCATTTAGCTTAATTCTTGTTTTCTTAAGTTATTAGGGTAAAGGACATTATCTGTTTTAACTTTTCGGCTTAAGTCATATGCTTATTAAGAGTTAGCTTTATGATAGCCCCTCAGGCTGCTTGTTTTTAGCCATTAGCTTATCTGCTTTTTTCTGCTTATCTACCTTATCTTTTGTGCTTATTTTTATTTATATTTGCTTATTAGGTTTAGTATACCAGCTGTCTTTGCTTATTTGTGTTTTTACATTGCTTATTTGTTTTTTAAAAAGTGACTTTAACTGTTTGCCCCTTTAGGACTTAGTTTAAAAAACTAAATATAATCTGTCAGCCTTTATTTGTAGCTTTACCAGCTTATTAGATGGCTTAATTTAAGTTCAATAACAGCTTTTTTAGATTGGTCTAGATCCTTTTTAAGCTTTTTTAAGCACCTACTTGTAGCTTATTTCAGTTTGTAGTTTAAAAGTTCTAAATCTTTAAGTTCACTAGCAAAATTGTCATCTTTTTTTGGTCAGCTTTTTGTTGGCTTTTTGCCAGCTTATTTGGAGTTTTTATAAAAAGTTGCTTCTTTAAAGCTTGTGGCTTTTATTGATTTTATAAATTGCTAAAAAAAAGAAGAAAAAAAATGTGTTTTAAAAAGAAAAGGCCATGGGGGTTGAACCCATGACCTCCCTTTTAGCACACAGTCATCCCACACAACCCACACACTAACCACTGCCCTTGGGACTTGTCACTTGTTAGTGTTTGCACAATCAAATAGATAACCTCTTTTTAGCCAATAAGCCTAACAGCCCATTTATGTTTATTCCCGGCTTATTTAATAAGCCTCTTTGCACCCTTTTAGCATGTCTTAAAGTACTTTTTTGCATTTTTTTTAGATTTTTAGGATTTAATTTACTTATTTTAATCATTTAATTTCATTAAAACAGTAATTAAATCATAATAAATAAAATAAAAGTCAAAAAAATATAAATCTTTTTTTCAAAATTTTCTTTTATCGTTTAGGACCTAGAAAAATAAATTTGCATCCGTAGGGTTAATATTTTAAAATTTTGTTTTTTAAAGAACGGGATTCGATCCCGTTCTCGTTTTCTTTGCGTTTTTAGCCTTAAACACCTTCGTTTTTGATCTAGTTTTCTTTATTCTTACCTTTTAGTCATTTAAGATTTATTAAAAGTTAAAAAATCACTTTAGGATTAAAATTTTAATAATTAGGTTTTTAAGTCGCGTTTTTACGTCCCTGTTTTAGGTTTTAGCCTAAATTACTTTCGTTTTAAGGTTTCTTTTACTTGTTTTTGCATTTTATTTATAGAAATAGATAATCAAATCATATCTTTGATCATTCAAGCATTGTTCAAAACTCGACTCGATTTTCCATTCATGCCTCGTCGGAAGAACGACCCGGTCCGGTTTTAAACTTTGTGGATAACGAAGTGAGAAACCGATACCTCCGGTCCGAATGTGATATTACCAAACGAAAAAATTTTCGACGTTATCCATCCTCTCTTCGACGATTCATACCTCTATGTGGATACAAATCAAGTCATGATGAGGTTAATTTACGAAATGAGTTTTATAATAACTCATTTCGAACCCTCTTTTATCTTAACGAGAAATATTTCTAGTGATTTAATCCGATTCATAATGAAGAACCCCGATACTACTCCGAAAATGTTCGTTTTGATGCCGAGTCTTATCTTTTTGAATCACTATTCAATCGTGATACTTTGATGGCTTCCTCTCCTAATATGATTCTATGACACTCGATGAGTTCTGCCGGTGAACACAAACAAATCCACCAAAATGTGTTTAATAGAGGCACGAGGACTATAGTAGTATGATGGGAGAGTTGCTATAATTACAATTCAACACCTATCCCGGCCACCAGAAGGATTTCATGCTATTCCAAATACTATCATCGAGTCTCTACCCACATTTTCTTATCCCCAGATGAGGATATTGAACAATATTTTTGGAAGAGATCGATAATATATTCATGTCAGTATGACTCAATACCACCAGGTATTAAGAGTGATGATTACGACTCGAAAGATGACGATAATTCTACTTCCTTTCCTGAGTTCGAATCATTTCATGTTGATTATCCCGATTCAGGAGATTCAACCATTGATGTGGTGGAAGACATCCCCGTTGATGTGCCTAATATTTTGCCCACCCATCCTACCCTTCAAATGGACTTCATTCCTTCTCATAATGATCTCGATCCGATCTTGATGTTTCTTCTCCTAATCGAAGATAGAAACAAGATTTACGATCCGAGGATATGCATTGAAGTCAAATCTACGAGATTTCTTGCTACTCATTCCCCCGTGATTGATACTTTACTTCCATTTTCATCCGAAAATGAAGACTGACTTTCATCAAGGTTTCCAGCTCAAAAAGGAGAAATCTCCTCCTTCATCATCACGATCGGGGCTTTAAAAGCTTTCCAGCTCAATTCTGAAAAGCCTTATGATGATTCATGGAAAGAACATCCTAATTTGGGGTGTACGTCAACACCTTTCTATCCCCCTTGACATCTCAAGTATGGGGGGGATCGGGTCCAGAGCTAAGTGACCTAAAACAAGCGCTTCGTGGGTGGCAACCCATGCTTATCCTAATTATTAATTAGTAGTAGTAATGAATAAGTGTTTTTTGTTTTGAGAAGATTGCCTTTTCCATTATCCGTGTTTCGTGTTTTTGTTGTGTATTGGTATGTGCCTAAATACACATACCTTTGACCTTTCAAACCGGACTTAAACGACTAAAAATGTACCAAATATATATTGTATTTGTATGTTTTCACTTATATTGTGCAGGAAATGGATATCCGACAAAAGGACGAAAAACGAAGCCAAAACGGACAAAACCGAGCACGGAATGGAAAAACGTGGAAAAGGCAAAGTCAAAAAGTCAACAAAGTCAAAGTCAACCCCGTAAAGTCAAAGGCCGAAGACAAAACCGAAGAAACACTTAATGGGCCCACCCGTACCCATCCTAATGGCCTGGTCCCAAAATCCCCCCCCCCCAATTTTTTTTTAATGGGGGCCCAATTTATGACGACCAAAAACCCCAACTTCTTTAAAATTTAAACCGGCCCCAATATTAACCATAATAGGCCCAAACCAATCACTTAACACGTTAGCCTTTAACAGTTAAAATTGTTAGTCCCTAAGGACCCTTGTAAATGTAATAACAACATACACAATGGATGGTTGCATCTACTACGCAAATCCTCAAACTTTCATATCACCACCAAGGACCACCGGTGTAATATAACCATATAACCTAAGGGACCAAATATGTCAATCTACAAAACTCTTACCCTGCTTATAACAAAACCAAACTTCCCGCCCAATTCCCCTGTTCACCTTTCGTCCCCCCCACCTCGGTTACTGTTCACCCAGTCCAAAAACTTCACCATCCCTCTCAACCCCACACCACTAACCTCTTGTACACCTTGGCAATCCTAAAAAACGTCAATAGGTCTCCAAAAAAAAAGAACAAGAAAACAAGGGTAATAGATTGTTTGGATGGGAACCAAGAAAGATATTCATCGCCAAGATTTGAGTTTTGGACTTATACTCACCTACAACAAGCACTCTGAAAATCTCGCTTGAATTCCCACCAGCAAAGAAACACAATTTGAAGACTTCATTAGTATAAATATGGATAAGTTTTAGCTATTTTTACTTTTGGTCGAATTTTGTTGTCTTGTATTAACAAATTTGTACCAATTTTTAATATTGCAATTTAAATTACTTGTCATTTACTTTTCATGTCATTTTAATTACTGTCTTTTAATTACAAAGCATTTTACCTTTTTCAAGTTAATGAAATTTTCAAGTTCCTTTAAATACTAGTCATTTAAGCTTACTTGTTCTTTAATTACTGTTCTTAAGCTCTTATATAAGCCTTTGAACCATCAAAAGCTTATATAAAAGCCTCTGTTTTTCAATTCTGTCTAAAAATCCAAAAATTCACAAAAAAATCAAAAATATGTCAAAGCAATGGAGCATGGTAAATGTTGGATGGCAATGGGTTTTAGTACTTCTTAGGAGAAGACTATAGATAGGTTTGAGTCTATTTGTCTTGCCACAAGAGCAATTGGACACTGTTAGTTTTTCTCATTTTTGCAAAATTTTGCTTTTTCACAATTCATTCCTGCTGTATTATGTGCATATTCCTCTTATTCGTGCTTTTGTATGTTGTATTTATCTTATGTGTTCTCTTTTAATTTCTTATTTTGTCCATTTAATTTAAGTTTGCTTTAAAAACTGCCTTATTATGCCTCTTAATCTGCTTCTAATTTGCCTTTGTTTCCCCCCTATTCTTGTCATTGGTGTTTTATTATCAATAGTGCTAATTTTCATTGTATTCATCTGATTTCATAAACCTTGCTTAACTCTTTTAAAATCATATTAAAAAGCATAAATAAACTCTTAAGGGGTGTTTGGGGATAAGAGTAAAAAGGTTCACACTGGTTTTAAAATCATTTGGGTCACTATTGCTTACTTTTACAAACCCTTTTTAAGCTGTGGTTAATCTGTTTTCAAAAGGTTTCAAGTCTTAAAACCTATTTTTAAGTTTTGTCTAATAGAGTCTTTGAAACTGTGGTGACAACAGTTTCATAAGTCCTTATTTGATTTGGCTTTTAAAAACAGTTTTTAAGACTAGTTTATAAGTTCCTTAAGTGTCTAATCTGTACATAGTCCCTTGTTATTTACATTAGTTTTTTTCCAAAAATCTGTCAAAGTCTTTATCAAGTATCCTTTGGTAAAACTGTCTTTTTGATTTTTAAATTTCAGTAGGTAAAAATTGTTTTTAGCTTTTAAAATTTTAAGCATAAGGCTCTTTTTGTGTGTCCAAACCTCCATCTGTTTTACTTTATCTTTCTTTTTCAGCTTATTTTCTAGGCTTATTTTAGCCTGCTTTAAGCCTAGTTGCTTTTTAAGAAAACAAAAAAAATAGCCCATCTGTGTGAGTAACCCTTTCCCTTAGCTTTTTATTAGCTTATTGGAGTTTCAAACTCTTGTTTTTCTGCTGATTCTAGTAGCTTTTTGGATGATCTTTAAGGTCCTATAGCCCCTCCATGAGACCATAAGGAACCCTTAAGGAGCTAAAAAAAAGACCAAAAGTACCCCCTTATGCTGAGTGATGATATCTTACCATTTTAGCTTATTTGATTTTATAATAGATAACCTCCTGTTATTTTGCTTGCTTATTTAGTTTATATTTGCTTATTAGGTGTTAGTGTAGGGCCTCTCTTAGCTTATTTTCCTGTTTGATAGCTTATTTGTCTAAAAATAGCCCAACAGTTAGCTTAATTAGGACTTAGTGTAAAAAGGCCCTTTCTGTCACTTTTTAGCTTATTTCAGTGCTAATTTGTGGTTTATAAAAAAAAGTTGTTTTAATAAAAATGCTTATTTTTGGTCTTAAACGCTTTTCCATAAAAAAAATGTTGCAAAATAAAAAACATAGGAATTGTGAAGTCTAGGGTGAGCAAGGCTCGAACCCTGGACCTCACCAACCTCAACTAATGTCTTAACACAACACACACAAACCACTCCACCCTTGGGTCTTTTCCGTTCTAGTTTGCACACATTAATCTTAAAACACTTTTTATTCCTTTTAGCTTATAAGCCTTTGCGACTTTTTCCCATCTTATTCAAATAAGCTGTGCAACATATAACCAATTATTTTCATAGTTCGTACTCATTCCAAAGTACTTCTACTCCTGTATTTTTTTTTCAGATTTTTCTCGTTAAGTTTAGTACTTTTAATCATTTTTTCTTATTAAAACAGTTTTTAATTCATGAAAAATTATTAAAAAGTCAAAAAATAAAATTCTTTTTTTTTTAAATTTTCTTTTATCATTTAGCACTTAGGAAAATTAGATTGCATTCCGTAGGGTCAAATTTCAAAATTTTCTTCTTTAAAAGAACGATTTAAGATCCATTCTCGTTATTTAGGTTTAAATCAATTTTAGCTTTCGTTTTTTATAGTTTCTTTAATCATTTTTGCATTTTAATCTTAAAAATTAGAAAAGCCAACTCAAAAAATCTTTAACTATTCAAAAACGCGATCATGAACGTTCTCGATTTTCAATTCACACCTCGTTGGGAGAACGACCCAGGGGGTTTTTGATATTCCTTTGGTCAAAAGGAATTGATTTGAATCTCTTAGAATTCTTACTATACTATATTATAATTTTGGGGGGAATTATATCTAACCCAAAAAATTTGTTATCATTTGGCGCCGTTAGCCGTGAGGTTTGTAGCGACAATATCGTTTACGTTATGACAGATTATTGGACTTGAAGACCCTTCCTCTGAAGTTCTCATACCCTGTTTGTGAATATATTCTTTTATTATTATAAAAATACAAATATATTTTCATTTTTCTTTTATTAGTATAATTATAAGTATAAAAACAAGAAAAACCAAAAAGATAAAAACGTTGTCTTTTAATAAGATTAAAAATCATCATCAATATAATGCTTTCAATTGAAGCATTATCATAATAAGTTCCCAAATAAAAGATTTAAAACTTGCCTTTGTGTCACTCGCGAGATACGGCTCACCTTTAAGCGATTAACAAACTATAAGAGGGTTAAAAGGAGGGTTGTTCCAAGAACTACACCCTAAAGTAGATGGTTTTTAAAAGCTTCGCGCTTCCCTCCCGCATCCTCCGCTCTTTGTGCTTTTTCTTTAAAGAGCTACCGTAGAAGCTCGAATGATTTCCGGTTTAAGTTATTCGATCTCATTTTGTCCTTTAAAATATGTTGTTTAAAAAAAAACTCAAAAACCAAAAATAATCTCCTTTAACCTCTTTGCCATTTAATTCTTACCTTCTTTACCCTCTTATCTGTTTAATTCTTCGACATGTCTTCGTATAACCATCCTGGTTGCTCGTGTTGTGGAGGTCCGTTTAATGGTGGAAACTGTCTGAGCTGTAGCAGTGTAGAATTCAGAAATGAGTTTGTCTATGACCCAAATCCTTATTCTTATAATGAAACACCGAACTTCTTCAACCAACCTCCACAGCACCAATACGAGACATACTCGTGTGAATTTTGTGGAGGAAACTCTCATCCGGGGTTTCGATTGTCAAATAAACCCCAGGGGCAAAAAAAACAACACACCCGTCTTTGATCAGGGTCCCTGTTACAATCAAGACTTTGGTTTTAACCAACCTCCACATTATTCTCCGAGTCAGCCACAACAATATCTTTGTTGTGAGATCTGTGGGAACGATGCTCATTATGGTTACGATTGTCCACCTCAAGTTCCGTTTGTTTACAATCAGGACCCGTGCTACAATCAAAACTTATGGATGGTTTTCCCACAAACTTTATCAAGTTTTCAACAACAAATTCTTTGTTGTGAAAATTGCGAGGGTCCTCGCGCGACTTTTAAATGTCAACCAATGAATCAAAATTTTCACGATTATGGTTTTGACCAATTTCAACCCCCGCTCCTCCCGTCATTCCATCAACCTCCTCAAGAATGAGCATGGAAATCTTTGCCAGCCCGAGAAGAACCTAATAAAGATACGATAGAAAAACTTTCTAAAAAATTTAATCGTATTTCTTTTCATGGAACACCAAAGTTTAAATGCAAGCTTGGGATCACATTTTCTTGAAATTAAACATGCTTGTAAAGAAAAGCAACATCAATCCGAGGAGGTACAAGAATTGCTTAACAAACTTCTTCAAGATTTTCAAAGCATAAACGAGGAGTTGGCATAATTTATTAATACTCCAAGTTGGAATTTGCTATCTCATCTTTGATTGATGACGAATGATGAGTAATCTTTTGCAACACAAGAATATCACATGACATGTGCTAACCGCAATCACACCCGATACAGCAAAAAAAACGGACATCCTCATTAATGGAGATTAGAGCATCCTTGACACAATTCGGAAACAGAATCGGACGAATTCATAAAGTCTAGTGTTGAGAACCTTGTCCAAAACCCAAGTGAATCCGAGGATGAATATGAGTGTGATGTGTCCCGATGTGATGATTCTCAAACGTAACAAATTTTCATGTTATTCCCATTTCTTCTTCGAGACGAGTCTATTCCTCTAGTGAATGACGAATCAAGTCAAGAGTAGGGTTATGCACTAATGAGTATTTAAAAAACTATTTCAAACCCTCTTTATGATCTTGACGAGGAAATCATTTCTAGTGATTTAATCCATTCAAATTGAAGACCTCGATTCAATGCCAAAAGAATGTTCCGTTTTTGAAGTCGCGTCTTATCTTCTTGAATCATTATCCATCGTGATACATTGATGGCTTCCCTCCCAAGATTGATTTTCTTCTCGATTAGTTCACCATGAACTCACTCGTCTTCAATTAATTCCACCGGAATTGATAATATCAACCTGAATCCGGAGGTGAATTTTGTTTTTTTGGAAAATTGCTTTACATAACCTCTTCACCTCGACCACCCAGAAATCTTTTCAAGACAATTCTAATACTATCATCAAGTCTCTTCCCAACAATTCCTATCCCCGTTGAGGATAGTGACTCTCTTAGGGAAGAGGTTGATATATTTTCCTGTCCGGATGACACAATACCACCGGGTATTGAGAGTGATGATTTCGACTTGAAAGATGACAATAAATTCAACATCCCTTCCCAAGTTTTGAATTCATTTCAAGTGATTATCCAATTCCGGGAGATTCAACCTAAATGTGGGGAATACATCCCCCGCGGACGTGCCAAATATATTCCCACCCATCCCGCCCATCTTATGGATTTCGACTTTAACATTCCTTCTCATAATGATCTCAGGATCGATCTTGATGTTCTTCTCCTTGCCGGAAAAAGAAACAAGATTTGACCAGAACCGAGATATTCATTGAAGACGAATCCACAGAATTGCTTGCACTCTTTCCCCCGTGATTGATAATTTACTTATATTTTCATCCAAAAATGAAGACAAAGATTTCAATCTACGGTGTTTCTGCTTCAAAGGAAAAACGAGAAATCTCCTCCTTCTTCATCACATCGGGGCTGGAAAGCTTCCAATATGTCTTCTCAAAACGCCCGATTGATGATTCATGGAGACAACACGACCAAATTTGGAGTTCTTTATCCCCATTCTATCCCCCTTGACAAGGCATAAGTATGGGGATCTGTCCAAGCTAAGTGACCTAAAACAATCGCTTCCGAGGGTGGGAACCATGCAATCCTAGTAAAATCGTATAGTAGTATGCAAAGTTATGTAGTAATGAATAAGTGTTTTTTGTTGTTATGAAGGCTCGCCTCTTCCATTTTCCGTGTTTGTGTTTATGTGGTTATTGTCCAGATTACCTGATTTTTTAAACCACTCGTGCACGCGATTTGTCCTTCGATCACATCGATTCTTCACATCCCTCCAGCTTCATTTGGAATCCAATATCCAATCTTATCGACTAACATTTATCTTTAAGCATACTTAATAAACGGCTTAGGATTTACGTAGAGACCCTTCTTAAAACATTAAGGACAATTGTTTTAATTCTAGTACAGGGGTGAACATCGAATTGATTGTGCCTGCAGTCGTATTTTCCGCGGTAATCCCGATTGTACCACCAAAAATTTGACAAATTTTTTTGGTGGTAAAAACGGGATTACGCGAAAACAACGACTGCAGGCACAATCAAATCGATAGATCCCCCCATACTAGAATTAAACATTGTCCTTAATGTTTTAAGAAGGGTCTCTACGTAAATCATAAGCCGTTTATTAAGTATGCTTAAAGATAAACGTTAGTCGATAAGATTTGGATATCGGATTCCCAAAATGAAGCTGAGGATGTGAAGCTCGAGTGATCGAAGGACAAAATCGCGTGCACGAGAGGCTTTAAAAATCCGGGAAATCCTGGACAATAAACCACAAAACACAAACACGGAAAATGGAAGAGGCGAGCCTCTCATAACAACAAAAAACATTTATTCATTACTACATAAACTTTACCATACATACTACGAATTATACTAGATAAGCATGTTTGATTCCCACCCACGAAGCGCATGATTTTAGGTCACACTTAGTCTTTGACCCGATCCCCCAAACTATAGCATGTCAAGGGGGATATACAAAGGGGATAACGAACACCCAAATTTGGAGTGTTGTCTCCATGAATCAACATCGGGCGTTTATGAAGAGAACAACTTGAAGCATTCAAGCCTATGATGATGAAGAAGGAGGAGATTTCTCCTTTGAAGCAAGAACACCGTGATTGAAAACTTTGTCTTCATTTTTGGATGAAAATATAAGTAAATTATCAATCACGGGGGAAAGAGTAGCAAGAAATCTCATGGATTCGACTTCAATGCATATCCTCGGATCGTAAATCTTGTTTCTATTACCGGAAGGAGAAGTAAACAGTCAGATCGAGTCCGAGATCATTAATAGAAGGAATGAAGTCGAAATCCATAAGAAGGGCGGGATGGGTGGGCAAAATATTAGGCACATCACGGGGATGTCTTCCACCACATTAATGGTTGAATCTCCCGAATTGGGATAATCAACATGAAATGAATCAAACTTGGGAAGGGAAGTAGAATTATTGTCATCTTCCGAGTCGAAATCATCACTCTCAATACCCGGTGGTATTGAGTCATCCGGACAGGAAAATATATCAATCTCTTCCCTAAGAGAGTCACTATCCTCAACGGGGATAGGAAATGTGGGAAGAGACTCGATGATAGTATTAGAATTATCTTGAAAAGCTTCTGGTGGTCGGGGAGAAGAGTTATCGTAAAGCAAACTTTCCAAAAACAAAATATCACCCTCCGGATCAAGGTTGATATTATCAATTCCCGGTGGAATTAATTGAGACGAGTGAGTTCAATCGGTGAACTCATCGAGACGAAAATCAATCTTGAGGGAAGCCATCAAGTATCGACGGGATTGACTAATGATTCAAGAAGATAAGACTCGGCATCAAAACGAACATCTTTCGGCGTAGAATCGAGGTCTTCATTATGAATCGGATTAAACTCACTAGAAATGATTTCCTCGTCAAGATCAAAAAGGTTTGAAAAAGTTTTAAAACTCATTTCGTGAATAACCTCCTCATGACTTGATTCGTCATCACTAGAGGAATAGTCTCGTCGAAGAAAGAATTGGAAAACATTGAAAAATTTGTCGTTTGAGAATCATCACAATCAGGCACATCACACTCACGTTCATCCTCGGACTCACTTGGGTTTTGGACAAGGTCCTCAACACTAGACTTTATGAATTCGTCCGATTTCGTCTCCGGAATAGTGTCAAGATGCTCATCCTCCATTATGAGGGAGTCCGTTTTTGGTGAATCGGATGTGATTGCGGTAGAACATGTCATGAGATATTCTTGTGTTGCAAAAGAATACTCATCGTCGTCATCATCATAAGATGAGATAGGCAAATTCCAACTTGGAGTATTAATAAATTATGCCAACTCCTCGTTTATGCTTTGAAAATCTTGAAGAAGTTTGTTAAGCAATTCTTGTACCTCCTCGGATTGAAGATGCTTTTCTTTACAACATGTTAATTTCAAGAAATTTGTCCCAACTATGCATTAAAACCTTTGTGTTTCCATAAAGAAATACGATTAAAATTTCTTTAGAAAGTTTCTTTCGATTTATAGGTCTTCTCGGGCTTGCAAAGCTTCCATGCTCATTTCTTGAGGAGGTTGATGAATGACGGGAGACTGCGGGGGTTGAAATTGGTCAAAACCATAATCGTGAAAATTTTGATTCATTGGTTGACATTTAAAAGTCGCGCGAGGACCCTCGCAATTTTCACAACAAAGAATTTGTTGTTGAAAACTTGATAAATAATGTGGGAACTCATCATAGTTTTGATTGTAGCACGGGTCCTGATTGTAAACAAACGGAACTTGAGGTGGACAATCGTAACCATAATGAGCATCGTTCCCACAGATCTCACAACAAAGATATTGTTGTGGCTGACTCGGGGAATAATGTGGAGGTTGGTTAAAACCAAAGTCTTGATTGTAACAGGGACCCTGATCAAAGACGGGTGTGTTCCCTGTTTGACAATCGAAACCCGGATGAGAGTTTCCTCCACAAAATTCACACGAGTATGTCTCGTATTGGTGCTGTGGAGGTTGGTTGAAGAAGTTCGGTGTTTCATTATAAGAATAAGGATTTGGGTCATAGACAAACTCATTTCTGAATTCTACACTGCACAGCACATAACAGATTCCACAATACACTGACCTCCACAACACGAGCAACCAGGATGGTTATACGAAGACATGTCGAAGAATTAAACAGATAAGAGGGTAAGAAAAAAGAATTAAATGGCAAAGAGGTTAAAGGAGATTATTTTTGGTTTTTCGAGTTTTTTAAACAACATATTTTAATAAGGACAAAATGAGATCGAATAACTTAAACCGATAATCAACTTGCTTCACGGTAGCTCTTTAAAAGAAAAACGCACAAAGGAGCGGAGGAGCGGGAAAGCGCGAAGCTATTAAAAACCATCTCCTTTAGGGTCGTAGTTCCTTGGAACAACCCTCCTTATACCCCTCTTATAGTTTGTTAATCGCTTAAAGGTGAGCCGTATCTCGCGAGTGACACAAAGGCAAGTTTTAAATCTTTTATTTGGGAACTTATTATGATAATGCTCAATTGAAAGCATTATATTGATGATGATTTTTAATCTTATTAAAAGACAACGTTTAACTTTTGGTTTTCTGTTTTATACTTATAATTATACTATAAAAGAAAAATGAAAAATCTTATTTGTATATTAACATAATAAAAAGGAAAATATTCACAAACGGGAATGATAACTTCACGAGGAAGGGTCTTCAAGTCACTAATCGCAAACGTAACGATATTCGTCGCAACACACCTCCCGGCAACGCGCCAAAATGATTCCCAAACTTTTAGGTTAGATTATAATTCAATTATAATATAGTATAGTAAGAATTCTAAGAGATTCAAATCAATTCCTTTTGACCAAAGGAAAATCAAAAACCCCCTGGGTCGTTCTCCCAACGAGGTGTGAATTGAAAATCGAGAACGTTCATGATCGCGTTTTTGAATAGTTAAAGATTTTTTGAGTTGGCTTTTCTAATTTTTAAGATTAAAATGCAAAAATGATTAAAGAAAACCTAAAAACGAAAGCTAAAAATGATTTAAACCTAAAAACGAGAACGGGATCTTAAACCCGTTCTTTAAAGAACGAAATTTTGAAATTTCGACCCTACGATGCAAAATCTATTTTTCCTAAGTGCTAAATGATAAAAGAAAATTTTGAAAAAAAAAGAATTTTTTTTGACTTTTTAATAATTTTTCATGAATAAAAAACTGAATTTAAATAAGAAAAACTGAATAAAAGTACTAAAACTTAACTAGAAAAACTGAAAAAATACAGAAAGAACTTTTTGAGAATGAGGAGAATCTATGAAAAATAAAATGGTGTTGCCAGCTTATTTGAATAAGCTGGGAAAAAGCCGAAAAGGCTTATAAGCTAAAATGGAAAAAACGTGTATAAAAGATTAATGTGTGCAAACTAGAACGGAAAAGACCCAAGGGGAGTGGTTTGTGTGTGTGGTTGATGTTAAAAGTTGAGGTTGTGATGTCCAGGGGATTCGAGCCTGTGCTCACCCAGACTTCCAATTTCCAAAATTTTTAATTTGTCAAATTTTTATATTAATGGAAAAGCTTAAAGACCCAAAAATAAGCAATTTTAATAAAAACAACCTTTTTTATAAACCACAAATTAGCACTGAAATAAGCTAAAAAGTGACAGAAAGGGCCTTTTTACACTAAGTCCTAATTAAGCTAACTGTTGGGCTATTTTAAACACAAATAAGCTATCAAACAGGGGGAGGGGGGGGGGGAAAATAAAAGGGAGAAATAAAGCTAAGAAGGCCCTACACAACACCTAAAAGCAAATTTAAAACAAAATAAGCAAGCAAAAAAAACGAGGCAGGTAATCTATAAAAATCAAATAACTTAAATGGCTTAAACTATCACTCACACTCCTAAGGGGAACTTTTTTGGGCCTTAATTTTAATCGCCCTTATGGAAGTCCTTATGGCTAAGAGGGTATAGGACCTAAAGATCATCCAAAAAGCTACTTAGGAATCATCAGAAAAACAATGAGTTTGAAACTCCAATTAAGCTACAAAAAGCTACGTGTAAAGGGGTAACCCACAGATAGCTATTTTTTTTTGTGTTATACTAAAAGAAACTAGGCTTAAAGCAGGCCTAAAATAAGCTAGAAAAATAATCTAAAAATGAAAAATAAGTAAAAACAGATGGAGTTTGACAACAAAAGAGCTTATGCTCAAAATTTTAAAAGCTAAAAACAATTTTTACCTACTGAAATTTGAAAATCAAAAAGACAGTTTAACAAAGGACACTTTATAAAGACTTTGACAGATTTTTGGAAAAACTAAAGTAAACTAACAAGGACTATGCTACTGAATTAGACACTTAAAAGGACACATAAAACTAGTTTTAAAAACTGTTTTTAAAAGCCAAATCAAATAAGGACTTATGAAACTGTTGTCACCACAGTTTCAAAGACTCTATTAGACAAAACTTAAAAATAGGTTTTAAGACTTGAAATCAATTTGAAACAATAACACAGCTTAAAAGGTTTGTAAAAGAAAGCAAATGACCCAAATGATTTTAAAACCATTTTGACCCTTGTTACCTCTATCCCAAACACCCCCTTTAAGAGTAAATAATGCTTTAAAACTGATTTTAAAAGATTAAGCAGTTTAACAGAAATCAGATGATAACAATGAAAATATGACGCACTAATGATAATAAAACACAATACAAACTAGAAAAGGCAAATTAGCAAAAGCAGATTAAGAGGCAAATAAGACAGTTTTTAAAGCAAACTTAAAATAAATGACAAATAAGCAATAAAAAGAGACACATAAGCATAAGACAACATACATAAGCAAGAATAAGCAGGAATAAGCACAAAATAAGCAGATGAACAGTAAAAAGCAAAAAATTGAAAAATGAGAAAAACTCACAAGTGTCCAATGCTTGTGGCAAGACAAATAGAACTCAACCCATTATATAATCCTATAGCTTCCCAAGAGTACTAAACCCAATGCCATCCAACATTACCATGCTCCATTTGCATTGTACAAATATTGATTTTTTTGTGAATTTTTGGATTTTTAGTCAGAATTGAAAAAAATAGGCTTTTATATAAGCTTTTGATGGTTCAAAGGCTTATATAAGAGCTTAAGAACAGTAATTAAAGAACAAGTAAGCTTAAATGACTAGTATTTAAAGTAACTTGAAAAATTCAATACTTGAAAAAGGTAAAATGCATGTAATTAAAAGAACAGTAATTAAAATGACATGAAAAGAAAATGACAAGTAATTTAAAATGCAGTAAAAAAATTGGTACAAATTTGTTTAATACAAACAACCAAATTCGAAATAGTAAAAAATAAGCTAACTATCCCTATTTATACTAAGAAGTCTTCAAACTTGTGTTTCTTTGCTGAGAGACTTCAAAGGAGAGTGCTTGTTGTGTGAGTATAAGTCCAAACTCAATCTTGGCGATTAAACTTTCTTGGTGCCCAATCCAAACAATCTATACCCTTGTTTTCTTGTCATTTTTTTGGACCAATGACGTTTTTTAGGATTGCCAAGGTGTACAAGAGGTAGTGTGGTGGGTTGAGAGGGATGGTGAAGTTTTAGGAGCTAGGTGAACAGTAACCGAGTGGGGGGACGAAAGTAGACCAGAGGGAATTAAGCCGAAGTTGGTTTGTTATAACAGGGTTAAAGAGTTTTTGTACAAAGACATATTTGGTAAAACATGATCGAACCTCATCTTTTTCACAATTAGGGTTGGAAAAACCCTAATATCAACACATCAGATCTAGTAGCCTTCAGAAACAATATGAACAAGCAACACGTCATATCAAAACCTTTTAATCCTAGATATCAAGAGCAACCCGCTCTGATACCACATGATGAGAATCGTTTTGCTCATCTAGGATGTTAATAACAATGATTAAATAACACGTAGCAGAATACTAAAGAACATAATCAATGTTATGAGCAAGGTTTTTATTCATAAACTAACTAATACATATAGATGTTGATCATTCATCTATTACTATGCTAACTAATATACACACACATGTGTTCTTCTATTAGACTCTCATTGGAGAGTTCTAACTATGTTGGATGCTACTAAATGCCCATATCTCTCTTTATATAATAGAGAGACTAGGGTTTACAAGAAAACTAGATTTGATAAAAAGCTAACTTAATATTACAAATTAAGTCCTTGTTGTTTCATTTACAAGAAAACCTAGCTTTGATAAAAAGCTAACTTAATATTGCACATTAAGTCCTTGTTGTTTCATCTTTTCTTCTTTTCTTCATATTTGGTTTTGTAATTATCAAATCTGAAATCCCAACACACTTATTAGCAATAAGAAAGAAGATAGAATGGATAAGCATGGGTTTCCACCTATGAAGTGCTTGTTTAAGGTCACTTAGCTTGACCCGATCCCCCCCATACTTGAGTTTGTCAAGGGGGATAGAAATGGGGATGACGAATACCCAAATTTGGAGTGTTGTCTCTAGAAATCAACATCATGCTTTTCTGATGAAACAAGTTAGAAGCTTTAAAGCCCCGATGTGATGGAAAAGAAGGAGATTTCTCCTTAGATGCAAGAACACCGTGATTGAAAATTTTGTATTCATTTTTAGAAGAAAATGGAAGTAAATTATCAATCACGGGAGAAAGAGTAGAAAGAAATCTCGTGGATTCGACTTCAATGCATATCCCTAGATCGTAAATTTTGTTTCTATCTCCGGAAGGAGAAGAATCATCAATATCGGATCTGAGATCATTAAGAGAAGGAATAAAGTCGAAATCGATAAGAAGGGCTGGATGGGTGGGCAAAATATTAGGCACATCCAAGGGGATGTCTTCCACCACATCAATGGTTGAATCTCTCGAATTGGGATAATCAACATGAAATGATTCGAACTCGGGATGGGAGGTAGAATTATCGTCATCTTCCGAGTCGTAATCATCACTCTCAATACCCGGTGGTATTGATCCATCACCATCAAGAAAAATGTCAATCTCCTCCATAAGATAGTCACTATCCTCGACCGGGATAGGAGATAGAGAGAAAGACTTGGTAGGATTTTCAAAATTAAATTCTTCCGGAGGGCGGGGAGAAGAGTTATCGTAAGGCAAACTTTCCAAAAACAAAATATCTCCCTTCGGATCATGGTTGACATCATCAATTCCCGGTGGAATTGAGTGGGGAAGAGTGAGTTCACCGGCGAACTCATCAAGAAGAGAATCGATCATTTGAGAATCATTAATCGAAGTATCTCGATGAAGCAAAGATTCTAAAAGATCGGATTCGGCATTAAAACAAAGATATTCAAATCACACTCACCTTCGGAAGAGTCTTTGGACTCACTTGGGATTTGGACAAGGTCCTCGACACTAGCCTTTATTAATTCGTCCGATTCCGTTTCCATAATAGTGTCAAGATGCTCATCCTCCATTATGAGGGAGTCAACGGGCTCCTCGGTAAATAAAACGGGTGTGATTACAACACACGGAGGAAGTCCAGAAATAATAATATCTTTCAAAGGTATAGAACTTTCCTCGTCATCGTCATTATCGTAGCAAACGGGAATCTTCCAATATCGATCTTTAGCCGCTTGCTCTTCTGCAATTTGCTTTTCTTCTTCATTCTTTTGCAAATATTGACCAACCATATCACATAGGGGTTGAATTTGGTCAAATCTAAAAGAATTAGGATCATAGCAAGAATTTTGCTCGTGATAATAATCTTTATTCATTGGTTGACATTGGTAAGTTTCATGAGGACCCCCACAATTTTCACAACAAAGAAATTGTTGTGGGTGAGAATTATCAAATTGGTCATAACCGGAATAATTAGAATCATAACACGGATTAGGTTCATAATAATTCTGTGACAACCCGAGATTTTCCGTTCAACAAGTTAGCCGTTTCCGTGTAGTATTTTGAATTTTTAAATGTTTCGTTTAGC
>BQNB010031237.1:0-29648 GCA_026074375.1 Tanacetum coccineum
TATAAGATGACACTCTCTACAAAGGCGGAGGTAAAATAGCCGGGAGAGTCAGAAAGTGTTGGTTTCCGGCCGCGAGGTTTAATAAGCTGTTGAAATGGCAAAGAAGACCAGACTTTTTGACACACACGAGAAGTCGGATGATGCGAATGCATAATGATACTCAATTGAAGACCGTCGTTGTTTTGTTTTTTAAACTTTAATATATCTTGTTGGGAGTTTGACACTTTCATTACGAGTAAACACTTTTTAACCCATTTGACATGTTCTTTTCCAAGCCTATTGCGAATGCATAATGATACTCAATTGAAGACCGTCGTTGTTTTGTTTTTTAAACTTTAATATATCTTGTTGGGAGTTTGACACTTTCATTACGAGTAAACACTTTTTAACCCATTTGACATGTTCTTTTCCAAGCCTATGAGGTTTTCCACGTTTAGTTTTACCTTGACCGTTTCCAAACTCTTTCTCAGTCCCCTCCGATGTTTAACTTGGGAGGTTTAAATTTGAGACCTCCTGTGAGGACGAACATCAAGACGAACCACTAGGCCACCTTGGTGTTCGTTTGACTTGTTCTTTTCTAGCTATGACCAATTAGCAATAAAATGCAACCAAAATTCAGCCATTCACATGAATGGGTTGAAATTGTTCCTGATTTGATTACATCGCAGTCCTCTATTAATTTCAAATTAATTAAGGATTGCCCTGTTAAGATTTCTCTAAAAATACAAAAAATCCTCTTATGTTTCTAATTGTAGGTTCAATGTGGGCTGGGTCGAACTGGTTATCTTTGGGCATACGAAGCTTTTGGTGTAACCCCCGATATCATGACTCTCGCCAAGCCTCTAGCTGGTGGTTTACCAATAGGAGCAGCACTAGTGACTGAAAGAGTGAATGCCGCCATGAACTATGGGGATCACGGAAGCACTTTTGCAGGCGGGCCTCTTGTTTGCGCTGCTGCAATAGCTGTCTTTGATCAAATATCAAACCCAAACTTTTTGGCCAGTGTCACCAAGAAAGGCCACCACTTGAAAAATATCCTGAAGAAAAAATTAGGTGGAAATTCACACGTGAAAGAAATACGAGGGTTTGGTCTTATTGTTGGAATCGAGTTAGATGTTTCTGCCTCGCCACTTGTGGATGCTTGTCGAGAGTCCGGTCTTTTGATATTGACTGCTGGAAAAGGAAATATTGTTAGATTGGTGCCACCATTGATCATCTCGGAGCAGGAACTGGATCGTGCTGTTGACATCATGTATGAATGTTTACATGTTCTTGATGAAAAGAACACCACCTAGGATCAAAATGGATCAGTTTGTTTAAATTTATTTTCCTTTTGGTACTTTTTCTTATTTTAAATGACTGGTATGCAGAATATGACGTAATTTGATGCTCTGTATACGTAGTAGTACTATTTTTAAGATAGCTGTATGAACTTAAAACTTGGTGAATAATGTACTTTGATGTAAATCATTGTACCTTTAGTGGTACTCTGTTTCAGAGTAGTTATTTTGAAGTGAATACTGAATTACTGATGATCACGATTGCATAATTGTATATCGTTTTAAAAAAGTCAAAGCAGCTTTCTACTTGTCTAATAGAGCACCAGGTACCGTTAGTGCCGTAGGCAAAAATGGCGTCATTTGAACGCTTTTTATATAACATCACAATCTATCACAACACAAAAAAACCCTCTTTAATATAAAAGTGGTGTTATCAGTAAAAGTGGTGACATAGGTCTACGCATATCCACTCAAATACAAGTACAACACAATAAAAAAAAAAGGAAAAGTGCCCACCGCATATTCTTAGCGCAAGAGGCTAACAGCCAAGTCATGATATGGTGTTCGTGTTGTCATTATCGGATGGTGTTATTCTTGGCGCGAGAGGCTAATAGCCAAGTCACGATATGGTGTTCGTGTCGTCATTATCGGATGGTGTTATTATTAGTGGATAATAGGCCAAACACGGTTTGTGGGTTTAGGATATTAGGGTTTTACCATTATAAATGGTCAATAATAAATCATAGCCTACGGGGTTTTCATTGTTTAATATGGTATCAGAGCGGGTCTGATCCTCAGACCTAGATGGGTACGTTGAGCAGTCTCCCCTAAACCACCCGTCAACCCTAACCGCTACCTTTACCTAAAAAAAAGTTAAAGAAAAAGGTAAGTGGGCGGTGGCTATATGTGCCTATTTGCAAATGGAGTGTGTTACTTGTACTAGAAGAAGAAACTTTGTTGCTGTCGGTAAAAGAAGAATTGATGCCCAGTCATCTCATGGTGGATAGAAGGCGAAACTTAGTTTTTTTTATTGTTTGTTTATTAGTCGATTGTTCGTAAGACTTTGTTACCATTCGACTAAAGTTGATTGTTGGTACCAGTCCCTAAAGTCGACCGCTGGTACGGTTTTGTTACCAGTCGACTAAAGTTGACTGTTGGTACCAGTCCCTAAAGTCGACCGCTGGTACGGTTTTGTTACCAGTCGACTTAGCCGACCGTTGGTACCAGTCGACTAAAGTCCACCGTTGGTACAGTTTTGTTACGAGTCGACTAAAGTTATGCTTTTATTACGTTGATGTTTTGTTTTCTTTTTTCTTTTCTAGTTTACTACTCCAGTCCGAGCTTTCGCGTTTCATCGCTCGGACTGCGGGGTAGTATTAGTGGATAATAGGCCCAAGCCCGGTTTGTGGGTTTATGGTATTAGGGTTTTACCGTTATAAATGGTGGCCAATAATAAATCCTAACATACAAGGTTTTCATTGTCTAACAAACATTTTTCCATTGCGCGAGAGCTAATAGCCAAGTCAATGATATGGGGTGTTCGTTAGCCGCCTTATCATATGGTGCCACCTTAACAGCCAATTGTATCCTACGCTCATATAAAAATCCTATATCTATGAAAGATTGTAAATAGTTACGACTAATTATGAGTAACATGATCATATGTAGAGAACATTTAGCATTCTTTGTTTAGAACAGAAAAATATCTAGCATCATAGGTAAACCATAAAGCTTAAAATTTTATTTTGAAGGTTAAAATTGAATTACAAGTACTCTAACTTAAACACTTTTAATAAACAAAACAATTATTACTCCACCCGTCCCAAAATTATTGTTTTTTGACAAAAAATATACAGTTTAAAAAATGCATTTATTACTTCTTTTTCTTTCTTATTTTTTAGCTGAATGTAGCTAATTAATTAAAGTTTTTTTTTAAAAGTTTGTAATAATAATTTCAAGCAAGAATAATATAGTAAATTTAATTAAATTTTCCTATTTTTATTTTTTGTAGTGAACAATTAAATTGAGACATCACAAAAAAGATACGTGACCTATTAATTTGAGACGTAAGGAGTACCTATAGCAACGCTTAACTGTTACTACTATTTTCATGAGAGATACCTTTTATCTTATACTCCACAGAGCATGTATTTTCACGAGTTAGCATTAAATGGGAAGAATTTTTTTTTTTAAATGTGAGAAAAAACCACAATCACATATTTGAGATGCACTTACAAAAGTAGATGCATCTTTTTTTAAAATTCTCTATTTTTATTTGAAATATGTGGCTAGAAATCTTTCTGTATGAGGCTGAGAACAAAGTCATCTGTTTCACTGTTGACCTTATCCCATCATTTATTTGTGAACTATATACTAACCGGTTTTATAAGCTTGACTTTTCTTCTACAATTTCTTTGTTTGCTATTATTATGCATCATTGATTTTTACATTTTCTTTGGTTGCCGGACTCTGGTGGCTATGCACTATGGGTCGGTCGACCGACTCGGTCGACCCACGACCTTGTCGGTCGCCCCACGACCTTGTCGGTCGCCCCCATAGTGCATGAGTCGGTCGTGGTCGACCTTTTGGCTATGTTGGTCCTTTGCACGACCAAGGTCGCTAGTATGTTTTTTGAGTTTGTGTGTGTTTTAATTAAAATAAAATGTATTTTTTGTGGGGTATGTTTTTTGTAGTGTAGGTTGTCTTATAGTGACAAAAAGTCGCATGTAGGTCGCCAGAAAGAGAAAGCTGATGTGGCAGGGAAAATGTAAGTCGATGGTGGTCACGATAGTGTATAGCCTTAGGCTAAACGTAATGGGACGACCTTTTGCGATCGGTCGTCCCATATGGCAATAAAAGGGACCTGGTCACCCCACTACGCCGACCGAAGCAAGACCTGGTCACCCCCAACCTTTGCAAAGTTAGGGTCTTCTGCACGACCTTACAATTGGAGGAAGATTTCGTATTAAAAAAAATTAACTCTTTCTTTTATATTTTTATTTTAAAAAAATAAACAATCCCCCATTCACTATAAAATCTCACTTTTTATACCATTTTTAATCACAAAACACATACATTTTATACACTTTCATTATCTTTTTTAAATGGCTTGTTCGATACCACATAGCGACGATGAAATCCAAGCTTTGGTTCAAAAACAAATTGACGAAGATATGGTTCATCAGAAAGCGATTCTGGATTTAGCCTTGCAATTTGATAATGCATGCACAACTAAAGAAGATCTTAGAAAAGCATACGAGAAATGTAATCACATTCCACAAGAGAGCCGTGCTTTGATCGACACTTTCTTAAAAGAAGGTTCTGATAAAGATTACGAGCTAAATCTTTCTATGTACAGAAAGGCGGCAAAACTAGAAAAACAAATGAATGCTAAGTTAGCTTGGATACATGAAAAATACAACCACCGCTCAGAAACCCATATAGGTGGTTCGTCATCACAGACACATGAGATTGGTGATGTATACCTTACTGCGGAAGAGTTACATCAACTACATCTAGATGAAGAAGCCTTAAGAGAAACACTAGAAGAACAAACAATGGATGAAAAGGCACGGGAGGAGAAGATTAGGCAAAAACAAGCTGATGATGATGAATACTTTATGGAATTTGGGGTGATGAGAATTGATTCAGATTACGAGTCATCAGATTAATAAACTAGAAACTATTTTAGTGTAATGTTGTTTTAATTTAATGTTTTAAATAAAGTATTGTATTTTAAATTCCGTTATTATATTTTCAAATTTTGAATTCCAACGGCTAGTTTTTCGTTATAAATACCCCCACCATCTCCTCATTATATCACACAACTTCTTATCCAACTATCCAGATGGATTCCAATTTCACTAACGAAAATGATCCATGGGAATACAGTCTTGATATAGACGATTCTGATCTCCATTTAACACCTGTTCTGCGTTCGTCTAGTAGCGCACATGTTGAACCATCTCCATACACCCCAAATCCAGTTACCATAATACCCGGTCCTGCGGGTGTTGTTCAGCTCTCTAATAGCATATGTGTTGAACCATCTTCCTCAACCCCAAACCCAGTTAGGATAATACCCGGTCCTGCGGGTCTTGTTCAGCGAGCCAAGCTGCTTAAAGAAAATGTATTTATTCTTGATCCGGATGGGGCTTTAATGTCGACACAAGAATATATGCAGAAAGTTGTTGAGGATGTGGGTGAGGATGCTGATTTTAACAGTGGGGCGTGGGTTAGCGCCACTAACTATGTGAATGCTTTTGGTGGCACTGTAACTGGATGTTTGGGAGACATCGACAACTTTCTTAAAAAGGGAAAACTTGAACAAGTTGTTGCAATAGTGAAGTCTTGTTCTCCGAATGCTCTTGGAGATTTAAATGTGACTCTGAAAGATCTATCGGGTACAGTACCTGGAACAATACACTACAAAGTCCTTGATGTGGGTAGTTATGGAAAGGATATTACTGTAGGAGCTGCTATGATACTTGCCAATGTCTCAGTTTTTACTCCTAAACCATTAAAGCATTACCTTAACATTACAAAAAGAAATGTGGTTGAGGTTTTCCGTAAGGATACGGTTTCATTAGCTTAACATTATTGTTATTCAATTCCGTAATGTAATTTTTAATTCCGTAATGTAAATTTCAATTCTATAATATAATTTTCAATTCCGTAATGTAATTTTCAAATTTGAAATCAAACAACTACTATTTCAACGGATACTATTCGAACTATATGTTTTAAAACGTATATGTGTTGTATTTTTAAATTCCGTCAAGTTCATGCTTTTTATTTCCGTAATTTTTTTCCGTCTTTTCTTTTGTGTATTTTTATTTCCGTATTTTAATTTGTAAAATGTTTAATTATTAATGTAATGTTTTTTTTAAAAAAATTTGTTCAGTGTCTTCTGCGGTCACCACTACATGTGGTCTAAGAAAGAGAAAGCTGAGTTGGCGCTGACGTGGCGGTGTCCTCTGCGGTCACCACTACATTCAGTCTAAGGATTTGGTAGGAGATTGCTTGCTTGGTTTTATAACACATGTTGATTGTAAAAGTCACAAAATATCTTTGTGTTTCTATCCCTGGAACTGGATATGTATATGTATATGTAAGAAAATATAAAAAATTTGAGTATTGGGTATAATTGTGGGTATTTGATTGAGTATAGATAGGTATTGGTGCTTCCGGATATGCCTAAATGTATTTTATTGCGAAACGTAAACGTTTTACGTAACCAATAAAAATAAAATATAAAAAGTTGATTATTACTTTCGTAAAAATAATATAATGCTTGTTTGACGTAAACTTTTATTTGTTTGATGTCCGTTTACGTTGAATGTTGATTTTTAGTTTACACGATTTAACTAAACGATTAAAATTAAAAGTAAATGTGTAAAAGTTTAAAATAAATAAGTTTGAGTTTATTGACGTAAAATGACCTGAAAATGTGGGTTGTTACAGTCTTCCCCTGTTAAAAGAGCTTTGTCCTCAAAGCTTAAGACGTGATATTGGATGAAGATGCGTGATTGGTGAAAAGGATTGTGAAATATATAAATATTTATATATATATATTATATATATATATATATATATATATATATATATATATATATATACATATAGATGGGATATAATGAGAAGCCCCCTTAAAATAAAAAGGCTAGGAAGCCACCACATCGCGCCACGTGTCCCCTCCCCACCCTTTTTTTATTTTAACTAGCAGGGTCATTATAGTCATTTTACACCTAGGTTATATATATAGTTTTTTCCTCCATGCCTCTTTATTTCTTCCATTCTTCACCATCTCACCTTCTTCTCTGTATTACTCTGCGATCGTCTCCACCATCATCCTCTCCGATTAACCGCTGGCACCGTCATCTCCACCATGATCTCCTCCTTCTTCTCCACTATTCTCCACCGTGATTTTGAGATGCCGATCGAGTGTTTATCATCTCGTCATCAACTAATAGTGAGTATCCATTATCAACAAATAATGTTATTAAGATTTTAATCTTTTATTTTTCTTACTTTTTTTTGTTAATTTACTTTTTGTTAACTCAAAAATTTAATTGTAATTAGTTAATATGTTTTTGTTAAGTGTTAGTGTATATAGTTAATTTTAACATTCACTCAGTATGTGTTAAAAAACTAGATGAAAAACGTGTATATGTACATGCACACCAGGTGTTTGATAAAATGTTTACATGACATTCTATAACTATGATGCACTAGTTTCGTACTGTGATGCATTGATATAGATATGTGATGAAGTTTTTGCTATGCACTGGTTGCTCATACACTTTTGTGATGACCTTGTTGCTAAAACTAAGATGCACTTATATGGATATGTGATATTCAATATGTGACCTAATTTCAGTTGACTTAATTTGATGCAATTGTTTTAATTCATTGATGTAGTAGGTTTTGTTTCTTTTTTACTTAGTCAGTTAGCTTTAATATGTTTTTTAGATTTGTTATATTCATACTATGTTTATTTCTGTTTTTTAATTGATGTAGATGATTTAAAACATTGTTGCAGTAGTTGTATAAGGTTCCACTAGTTTACGCATACTTTAGTTTTGTATGTCCCATAGTTTTTCCTTAAGTTTTGTTTTGATGCGCTTGATATAACATATTGATGCGGTTGATTTAAAACATTGATGCAGTAGTTGTATAAGGTTTCATTAGTTTACGCATAGTTTAGTTTTGTATGTCTCATAGTTTTTCCTTAAGGTTTGTTTAGATATACTTAATATAAGATAGCGATGCAATTGATTTAAAACACTGATGCGGTTGTTATATAATATTTGATTAGGTTACGCATAGGGTTACGCATAGTAGGTGTACAAGGTTTCATTAGGTTACGCGTAGCAGGTGTATAAGGTTTCAATAGGTTTCCTATTGTGAATTTGATATTCAAATATGTAGTCTGGATTGGTGAGCTACATCTTTTCACATTTGATGTGATCTGTACTTTTTATCATTAGGAGAATTACATCCTGTTACTTATCACAAGGAACATAAGCATGGATACATTTTTTGTTTACTTTATTGAGCTTTAGATCACTTGTTTTAATGGTTATTCGCTCACTTCAAGTTCTAGCTACTGTATAGCTATGCAAATTGCATTGTTGCAGTAAAATTATTGGTATTCTAGCTACTGTTTTAATGCTTGAAATGCAGACAAGTTGTAGATGGTCCGAAGAAGGTTCAGTTTGCATTGGGAAACGACACAAGATCTCATGGTAACATTATGCTTTTTTATTCACATAACATGTCTGATATACTTAAACTCATGCTATAATAAGTAGTTATCTTGTGGTCTAATTGATATGCGTAGATTTAAGATGAGTTAGACGTATATGCCAATTATTGTATGTAATGCAAATACTTATGCAAGGTCCGATGACCACATGGACACAAGAACAACAACATTTTGACTCATATGGGTTCACTTGCATTGACAGAAAATGAACACGGCGTTAATAATCGAGTGGAAGTCTCAGCTGCTCCCAGTCATGAAGTGAATGAGCAGAATCTTCATAGTATGGATGTCGATATTAGTTCAAGGTCTAATGATGAAATATCTTCATTGTTGGCAAAAGGTACAACATGAGTTCAAAAGCATGTTAGCCGTTAAGAAACTTCCTATAGAGTGACTTTGGCCATCAGATGACTTCGTCTTCGGTTGTTGGCTCGACTTGTGCTACAACAACGCTAGTGAATTCTGTAAATGCTCCCATGCTTAGTTCAACGACCCACTGTTCCAGGCCTTCACAACAAGCTAGCTTTAATGCTAGAAATTCGTTTGATATGAACCATCAACGGATGACGCAAATTGATGCGGGAAACCCACCAAAGTTTAGTAGTAACGTATAAGCTGATCTTCTTTTTAAATTACAATGAAGTTTGGTAGTGTTTTAGTTTTTATTAACATTATGTTGATGTTTCTTACACTCAAAGTGCATTCACAAAAATAGTGCAACCTTCTTGATATCAATGCGTGTTCTTAAGCAATTAGTGATCCTAGTACAGTACCAAATTCTCAATGTTGCACAGCGTTACGAAACCACATAGGTTGTTTTTGTTTCTACAAACAACGATACTTTAACATAGGTGATGTTGCTCGTGATTGTGATATCCCTTGGAATGGTTTTTGTTGATCAATGTAATCATGCTACATTTTAATGCCTTTATATGAACATTAATTGGTACTTAATAAGACGATTTCTATCTGTATCTTTCATTGACTTCATTGTCTTTGATTTGGTTAATCACTATTATTTTCTATGAATGTTTTGCATGTCTCCATCCACACTTACCTATATATGAACCTGCATATTCATTATTTTTCATTCAATTGAGAAAAATAAAAAAATAATTATTCAAGTTTGCATAGTTTATTTCATTGAAAAACTAACAAGGATTGTTAAAAAAGAAAAACTAACAAGGAGACAAAGGTTACAAAGCAAAAAACGAAACCAAACATATATTAAAAGAAAACTATATGTTGCAACTTCAATGTATATCTATCTAAGTTTTAGTATATTTTTTAAGTTGAATATTTTTTAGTACATCATAGTGTTAAATCTACTGCATCAGTTTCTTTTACAATGTGATGCAATAGAATTTTTAACTGAAATGTACTAACTTTTTAACTTTAATGCACTATAAAAATACATTTTGATGCAGTAACTTTTTAACTGAGATGTACTAACTTTTTAACTGTAATTTACTTATAAAATAGAATTTAAACTAAAATGTACTAACTTTTTAACTGTAATTCACTAGATTATTCATTCTAATGTGATGCAGTAAAATTAACATAGTGATGCTATAAAATTATATTGTGATTCAGCAGTATGATAACACTGTAATGCAGTAATATGATGACATTCTAATGCAGTAGAACAGCACTGTGATGCAGTATAATTCTAATGTGATGTAGTAAAATTATCATAATGATGCAGTATAATTTTTAAAATATTTTAGCTGATTTAGGTACAACTGCTTTTCTAACTTTTTTAACTGTAATACATCAACAAAATACATTGTGATGCAGTAACTTTTTTCAATGAGATGTACTAACTTTTTTAATTGTAATGCACTAACAAAATACATTGCGATGCAATAACTTTTAACTGAGATGTACTAACTTTTTAAGTAGTAAACAAAGACCGGTCATTAAAAGAAAAATACTTAGTTTCCAACAGACATTAACTAAAAGTAAAAAATAATTGTGATGTATTATAAAATAACTATAATGCAGTAGGAAGTTAAAGGTGATGCGGTAGAATATTAATTGTAATGCAGTAGAATCTCATTGTTCTTAAAGTGGCCTCGGTATATTTTTTCTATTCATATTTAATGTAGTAAAATAACAATTTAATGAAGTAGATTTATGCATTATGATGCATTAGATTTATACATTGTGATGCAATAGATCATTCATTCTAATGTGATGCAGTAAAATTAACATAGTGATGCATTAAAATTATATTTTGATTCAGCAGTATGATAACATTGTAATGCAGTAAGATGATGCAGTTAATAACATTTTAATGTAATAGATTTATACATTATGATGCACTATATTCCCTCCTAAGTGACATCTTTTTTAGAAAGGTAACTATATATATAACCAAACAAAAGATATAATACACGGCATCCCCATAACTAATCAAAATATTTAGAGGTGAAAAGGACCCTAGAAACAGAATAACAATACAACACTTGGATATAGCTAACACAAGAAATCCATAAGAAGACCAGGCCCACAGAAACAAAAGGAACTCCTATGGACCTGACCAAACACTAGCACAACTATATACGCACGACCATATACTTAAATAAAATTCATCTTAAGAAGGATGACCGCGAGCAGCAGACTTGCAGCAAACTTGCAACAAACTTGCAGCAGACCACAACAAAAGAACAGGAAACATACGAATGTACCACTTGTAGCAGAGAAGCACCTGAACCAAAAGAACAGGACAAAGATCACATCTCAGACTGCCACTGAACATGAACATAGAAATGAGGAAAACCTAAGTGACATCTTTAAGCTGGTGAAGTTCTCCATTAGGTAATTTTCACGCAACCCTCATGTGTGATACATTGGTTGTTGGTTTGAACTTGAGAGTTAACAGTTTTAGCCAAACATTTATGTATATAAGCTCCACTAAGTTTTCTATAGGTTTACAACCCCTCTTGAATAGCCGATTGATACGCTCTTTCCAAATATAATAAGCCGTTGTCGCAAGGACAACATGTCCAATAACACTTGAGGTTATATTTCAGTGAGCACTAGCCTTTAAACTATCCACAATATCCATCCAGCAGCTCGAAACATTAGCGATATTGGCATGTACCTTAATTATCGATCAGACCTGCGAAGAGAACATGCACACAAAAAATAATTGTGAGTGAGAATCCGACTGAACTTGACACAGAGTACACTGCAGTTGAGCTAATGTTTTTGATGGGCTTATCTCCTAATGTTTCAATCTATCTTGCATTTTCAGTTCTTGACCCATGATCAGCCAAACCAGGAACGCATGTCACGGTATGCATTGAAGGAACCAAACAATATCGTGCCAGCTTTTTAAAAGCTAAAACACTATGCGTCTATGCGCATTACCTAAATTAGATTCATACCCTCTATACAAGTCACTACAACAGTACTTCTTTATAAAAATTGCATCACTAAGAAACAAACACACATACATAAACTTTTCAAAAGCTAAAACACTTTGCACGTTACCTAACTTAGATTCATACTCCAAATACAAGTTATTACTGCATTACTTCTTTATAACAACTGCATCAATAAGAAACAAACACAAAGAAATACACTTTTCAAAAGCTAAAATACTTTGCGCGTTACCTAACTTAGATTCATACCCGCTATACAAGTTACTACTACATTACTTCTTTATAACAATTGCATCATTAAGAAACAAACACAGACATAAACTTTTCAAAAGCTAAAACACTTTGCACATTACCTAACTTAAATTCATACTCCAAATACAAGTTATTACTGCATTACTTCTTTAAAACAACTGCATCAATAAGAAACAAACACAAAGAAATACACTTTTCAAAAGCTAAAATACTTTGCGCGTTACCTAACTTAGTTTAGTACCCGCTATACAAGTTACTACTGCATTACTTCTTTATAACAACTGCATCACTAAGAAACAAACACATACATAAACTTTTCAAAAGCTAAAACACTTTGCACATTACCGAACTTAAATTCATACTCCAAATACAAGTTATTACTACATTACTTCTTTATAACAACTGCATCACTAAGAAACAAACACAAAGAAATACACTTTTCAAAAGCTAAAATACTCTGGGTTACCTAACTTAGATTCATACCTACTATACAAGTTACTACTGCATTACTTCTTTATAACCAAATGCCATCACTGAGAACAAACACAGACATAAATTTTAAAGCTAAAAAACACTTTGAACATTACCTAACTTTATATTCCCATACTCCCAAATACAAGTTATTACTGCCATACTCTGTAATAACAACTGCATCAATAAGAAACAAACACAAAGAAATACACTTTTCAAAAGCTAAAATACTCTGCGCGTTACCTAACTTAGATTCATACCCGCTATACAAGTTACTACTGCATTACTTCTTTATACGAACTGCATCACTAAGAAACAAACACACATACATACACTTTTCAAAAGCTAAAACACTCTGCGCGTTACCTAACTTAGATTCATACCCACTATACAAGTTACTACTGCATTACTTCTTTATAACAACTGCATCACTAAAAAACAAATACACATACATACACTTTTCAAAAGCTAAAACACTCTGCATGTTACCTAACTTAGACATACTCCAAATACAAGTTATTACTGCATTACTTCTTTATAACAACTGCATATTAAGAAACAAACACACAGACATACACTTTTCAAAAGCAACAATGTATAAAACTAGATAATCATACTTCCAACAATGTATAAAACTAGATTATCACACATTATACATTAATCATACTTCAAACAGTCGAACAACAACAACCAAGCATAAAACTAATTTGCTAAAACTACGCCATACAAGAGTTATATCAAATTAAATACTAACAGCAAGTAATATACTATTACTTTTTCTAATTGCACTAAAGAAATACAACACGATTTTAGCAAAATAAATTTAACAAAATGATGTAGTAATAATTTTAAGGTTTTTAGATCAACTTACAGGGAGGTTTAAAACGATCGTGGTTCGTCTTCACCGACGGTTATGCAATATCGATTTGCTTAGGTTTAGTGTGGGAATCCAGTGTGTAAATTTTGTGTGTGAAATTAGAGAGAAACTTTGTGAAATTTGGGGAAAAATGAAGGCAGATCTAGGTTATAAAAAGTGAAACGACGATGTTTCAATTGTTACGGTATTTTCTTTTTAGGAAGGGTAATTTGTATTGCTACACCTTTGCCCCTTAAGTTTCAATTATCTACAATACTACCCTTCCGCTTTTTTAATCTATAAAATGTAATCCAACGGTTGAGATGGCTTCCTAGCCTTTTTATTTTAAGAGCCTTCTCATTGTATCCCCACCTTATATATATATATATATATATATATGTGTGTGTGTGTATATATATATATATATAATTAAAAAAATGTTATAATAAAAATGATAAGATAATATCCCATCCTGCCACGTGTCTCAAAATCCCCCGCCCCATATTTTATACATACAGGGTTATTTCTGTCTTTTAACCAAAACACTATATAAAGCTCTTTTTTTTCACATTCTCGTAATTCTTTCACCACTCTCAAACATACAACTACTGTCTGTTCACCACACCTTCCCCACCGCCGTCAACTGTTCACCACCTCCTTCCCACCAGTAACCACCGTCTTCTACTCTCTTCACCACCACCTTCCCCATCGTTAACCAATCGTGAACTGCCGTTAATCGTTCTTCAATATCAATCGAGAATCACAGTTCATTCTCTTAACCCTAATTCTACATTGATTTTTTTAAAGATGTCTATTGAATCATCAACATTAACGAGTGTAGTTCATCATCTGTGCGTGATTGTAAGTATCCAATTCAAAGTCTGTAGATTTTTTTTAATTTTTATATGTGATGTAGTAGATATAATTAGTTTTAATTCAATAATTTGCTATTATATAGTTTTTGCTAATGATAGTGATAGTAAGATCTTAATCTTTTGTTTTTTATATATATTTTGTTAATTTACTATATGTTAATCCGAATATCTAAATATAATTAGTTCATCTGTTTTGTTGATTGTTAATGTATTTAGTTAATCTAAAACAATTCATTCGGTATGTGTTTGAGAAATAAAACTAGATGAAAAATGTGTATATGAAACCTGCACACGAAGTGTTTGATAAAATGTTTACATAATATTCTATGACTGTGATGCACTAGTTTCGTACTATGATGCAATAAGTTCACATACGATGTATGATAAAATCTCTCAAAGAGATTTCATACCTCTGATGTACTAAGTTCACACCGTGATGTATCAGCTTTTAGTTTTAATATGTTTTGGTCATTTATAGCAAAGGGTTTTTCCTTTTTGATTTTATATCTTAAATAACTATTTCTTTTTTTCAAAAATTTAATCCTTATGAACAATGTTAGTTTTAGGGGAAATCAAAGTATGTTATTTAAATATCCCCTTATTTGCTTATTGTGTTATACATATGATACTGTTTTAGTTATAAGCACTTATGACTGTTTTGTTCAAGGTAAATAGGTTGTGATTCAATAGTTTATAAGTGCTTATTTACTTATTTTGTTAGGAAATAAGCCAGTATCTTAAAATGCAAGCTTTGATTTATATTTGATATATGAAATGCTTTCATTTATTTCTATATATCAGGGGTGTTTGGATGTGTGTTTCAATAACTGCTTAGTTTTCGGCATTGTATTAGTGGTTGAAATATTTAACGTTGTCTGCGAATTTGTTATTGTAGAATTTGATATCTACTTTTATATATGGATTAGTTTGCGAGTGTGCTAGAATATTATTCTCTGTGTTTAAATGAGTGTGCATCAAGAACGCTTGCTGCGTGAGGCGATGCGATGCAGTACCTTGCTGCATTAGACACCTGTGATGAGTTACAATCACCGGATGCATGGTGAGGTGCATGTCTCAGGGACCCATCAGCCAAAGCACGCATCACCGCTTTTGGGCGCATATCATCATATTTGTTTTCTACCATTCAAGCGTTTTAGCCATATGGAATCGAAAAGTATGAGAATGCTCCATATGTTTTGTAACTAAATGTGGTTTAAATGTGTTTTGTATATTAAATATAATTCAGAAGTATTTTCGTAATAAATAGGCGCCTCACGAACTTGAGTGCGCTTTTGGCTTGACGCCTGCTTTTTAAAATCCTGATTATTCTTTTCTTCTTCGCTAGTATGCAGACATGATAGGATACATTCACTAATATTTGGTGCAATATTAACTTTCATGACCTCAGCACCTTCTACTTTTCAGCTTTATGTAATCTTCAATGCGAGTTTGTATAGATCGTAGATACATCGACACTCATGTATTGCTGAAATGAATATAGACATGAAGATGAAAAGGATATAGATCCTCAGTATCGCATGTTTTTGGAGAATCTTACAGAAAATGGAAGATCATATAAGCTTAATATTTCCCAAAATGTCAAGGAACCTGATTATCTCGAGTATGAAAAGGAGGAACAATCAGATGGGTTTGATGACTTGCAAGCTTATATGTATGATAATGGAAATAAAGCAACCTCTTCCAAAGATCAAAGCGTTAAACATAGACTGGCTAAAACAATAGGAGATACTTCAATACAAGAAGAAGTGTCCAGAAAAAAGAAGAAGATTAATGAGCAAAAGTCTATAACAGAACCTAATAACAATATTGTTCCGGAGCGTGATTACCTATTGTACTTAAATGGTATCACATGTTCTGATTCTGGATGCTCTCAAATGAACTATAATGGGCAATTAGTGAACATTGAAGATAGATGTGTACTTTATGATTCAGATACATCATTGAACAGACCAAAGCATGTATTAAAATAAAGGTTATAAAGTTCATATCAATACTAGTTATCTGATTCAAAATTTCTTTCTTTTTTGTAGTATGATTACAGTTCTGCTGATATAAACCCAATCGGAAGTATGAAGTTAGAATAATGGAACATTTAAAAGGTCAAAGAAATGTTGTTGAATTATTTGCTACATATGAGTATACTAAACATGTGCATTTGGTTATGGAGAATTGTGAAGGAGGTGAACTTTATGAAAAAATGGAGTCAAAGGGTGGATTTAGTGAAAAAGTTGCTGCATAAATTATTAGTTCTATAATGAAAGTTGTTTGTTATCTTCATTCTATGGGAATTATGCCTAGAGACTCGAAGCCTGAGAATTTTTTGTTGGCGAAAAAGGGTTTGATAGGTGCTCCGTGTTGCGCGGATTATACCCTTTTGAAAGCTATTGATTTCGGGTTATTTGCGTACATTGATGAAGGTAGTTTCACCCTTTTTCCAGCTTTGTTTCAATTTAGCCATTGCCAGCTTTTTAAGTGTAGGCCTTTTTAGCCTTTTATAAGTTCATGCATGTAGGATTTCATGCTTTTATGCTTTTACGACGCCATCCATCTTGGTTTCTCATCTTTAGCAGAAATCAAAGCTGCTCCACCCACTGCTGAGCTGGAGCCTATAAGATCCGATCACAGCCAGGTATTCTATAACCCATTCAACCAGTTATAGATTTAAACTCGTGCTAGTGTACTCTTTGTAATAATCAGTTTGAAATATCTGACTCCTATGATAACTTTTAGCTGGATGAAGTAGACATGGGAATGACGTACGAGGAACTTTCATTTTATGGAAGGATGAGGAAGATTTTTCGATGCGGCCCTGTGTCTATGTTCAAGGTTTGTCCAAAAGCTCCGTCTGTCTATTTCTAACTCACTCAACCTTCTAATTTGTTTCCACTAACTATGTAATGTTATAACACTATTTTTGTAATCACAATATACAGAACCTATGTTTCGGTTCGGGCTCAAAACTGTCCTTCAGAGGTAGCTGAAAAAGTGAAACACTTCTTCAGATACTATTCCATCAATCGACACAAGATGACTGTATTAACACCTTCCTATCATGCTGAGGTATTCTCTCTTCATTTTGTTCTGAAACAAGCTCCTCCATATTATATTTCACGCCTGCTTAATCAAAAAAACTTTCCTTTTGTTTATGTACAGAGTTATTCAGCTAAAGATAACAAATTCGATCTCTGCCAGTTCCTCTATAATTCAAGATGGCCTTACCAGTTTTGCAAGATTGATGAACTTGTCAACGAGCTCAGTGTCAATAATGGTGCATCTACTTCAAATGGTGTTGGAATTGTAGGCTGGTTCAGCTGATCCAAAAGCTGGGTTCTAGATCATAACTTGGCAATTCAATTTCATGAAATATTTTGCTCACAGGTTCTAATTTCTCATTGTTTTTGACGCTATAGTTTTTTCGAAAAATGGATGTTTGTATAGATTTTTGTAGGTTTTTGCTGATAAGAATCTCAAAAAGGATTAACCCTGTTTAACTATAAGAACACAATGGTTTATGAATTTTCAACCGAGCTTGTTTTTATCTTATGTTATTCATGATACTTACAAAATGTACAAACCAACACACAAGAACACAAACATCAGTTGCTTTCTGGATTGTGCTACAAATGTTGTGTTGGATGTGTTTGAAAAAAAAACTAGATGAAAAACGTCTATATGAAACTTGCACACCAGGTGATGGTGCTCACTTTTTGGTTGGAATGTAGTGTATGTGACAACTTGACAGCAAATTAAGTGGTTAGTTACATTTGATGGGAAAAAGGCTGGGTTTAAATTTTGATTATACAATATGATGCACAAGGGTTGTACATTGCGATGCGATGCACTAGAGAGAAACATTATGATGCACAATGGTTTTACACTATGATGCAGTATTTTGATACATTGTGATGTACTAGTATCTTTAGTGAATCACATATAACAATTTAATGCATCATGGTATCATGTCTAGTGCATCACTTTTGTTTAATTTTAGTGCATCACAGTGTCATATTCAGTGCACCACATTGCATGAATGTAATACATTATAGTTTTATATCAAGTGCATCACAGTGTTAATATATCATGTTTGTGTTTTTTTTGTAGGTTGGATTTTGTAAGTCTGAGATGAAGGTTCAATGTAGCCACAATTTCAGGATATGTAAACTGGCATTGCGAGCATCGAAGAGACCAAAGCAACAAGATGTGCCTAAAAGAGTTCGTTTGAGAGAATCTATACGCCAAAAATGAATGTTTAATTTTTTCCTTTTTTGTTACGAATAATAAATAATAAACTGATCAATTGTAATGAAAGAAATGTAAGAGTTTTAATGTAGGAACTTGTCTTAGAACATCTCAGCGTTTTTCTGCATGATTTCCGGCTAATAATTTTTTTCTTAAGAAATTATCCAACCAACAGTATAGATATTCAAGGATTGCTTACAAGACATATTTTCTTTTGAGAGACGCATATAATTTTTACCAAACTACAATACAATAATACCCCATTTGTTTATGAAATATACTATGTATCTTATACATTGTGATGAAGTAAAGTATTTTAGTACAATAACATAGTGATCCAATAATATTATATATAAAACTTTAAAAGACACCCTGAGGTTTATCAATGTAATAGCTTTATACATTGTAATGCAATAACTTTTTTAACTGAGATGTACTTACTTTTTTACTTGTAATGCACTAACAAAATACAGTGTGATGCAGTAACCTTTTAACTAAGATTTACTAACTTTTTACCTATAATTCTCTCATAAAATAGAATTTTAACTGAGATGTACATGTTTTTTAAGTGAGATATACTAACCTTTTAAACTGTAATGCATTAAAAAGTACACATTGATGCAATAACTTTTTTAATTGAGATGTACTAATGTTTTTAACTGTAATGCACTAACAAAATACAGTGTGATGCATCACTTTTATATTTTACTACATCACATTGTAAATTTTACTGCATTAATATGTATATTTTACTGCATCACTATGTAAATTTTACTGCATCAAATTGTATATTTTACTGCATCACAGTGTAAATTTTACTGCATTAACTTCTATATTTTACTGCATCACATAGTAAATTTTACTGCATTTAATTATATATTTTACTGTATCACTATGTAGAGTTTACTGCATCACTATGTAGAGTTTACTGCATCACAGTGTAAATTTTACTGCATTAAATTGTATATATTACTGCATCACACTGTAAATTTTAGTACATTAAATTGTATATTTTACTTCATCACAGTGTAAATATTACAGCATTAAATTGTAAATTATACGGCATCACATTGTAAATTTTACTACATTAAATTGTATATTTTACTACACATTATAAATTTTACTGTATTAAAATTGTATATTTTACTGTATCATAGTGCAAATTTTACTGCATTAAATTGTATATTTTATTGCATCACAGTGTAAATTTCACTACATTAAATTGTATACTTTACTGCACCAGATTGTAAATTTTACTACATCACAGTGTAAATTTTACTGCATCAGATAGTAAATTTTACTACATCACAGAATAAATTTTCCTACATCAGATTATAAATTTTACTACATCACAGTGTAAATTTTAATGCATTAAATCTTATATTTTACTGCATCATATTGTAAATTTTACTGCATTAAATTGTATATTTTACTGCATCACAGTGTAAATTTTACTGCATTAACTTCTATATTTCACGGCATCACATTGTAAATTTTACTGCATTAAATTGTATATTTTACTGCATCACTATGTAAATTTTACTGCATCAAATTATAAATTTTACTGCATTAAATTGTAAATTTTACTGCATAACAGTGTAAATTTTACTGCATTAACTTTTATATTTTAGTGCATCACATAGTAAATTTTACTGCATTTAATTGTATATTTTACTGCATCACTGTGTAGAGTTTACTGCATCACAATGTAAATTTTACTGCATTAAAGTGTATATATTACTGCATCACACTGTAAATTTTATTACATTAAATTGTATATTTTACTTCATCACAGTGTAAATTTTACTGCATTAAATTATAAATTTCATTGCATCACAGTGTAAATTTTACTACATTAAATTATATACTTTACTGCATCAGATTGTAAATTTTACTACAACACAGTGTAAATTTTACTGCATTAAATTGTATATTTTACTGCATCACAGTGTAAATTTTACTGCATTAAATTTTATATTTTACTGCATCACATTGTAAATTTTACTGCATTAAATTGTATATTTTACTGCAACACACTATTTAAATTTTACTGCATCACAGTGTAAAATTTACTGTATTAAATTATATATTTTACTTTATCACAGTGTAAATTTTACTGCATAAATTATATATTTTACTGCATCACTATGTAAATTTTACTGCATCACAGTGTAAAATTTACTGCATTAATATGTAGGATCATCATAGGTAACAATTTAGTTCGTCATGGTAAATAATGTATTATTCACTAAATTATTAACTGTGATAAGAAAATAACAATTTATTTTGTCAGTTACTGCATTACGATGTATTTTGTTAGTGTATTACACTTAAAAATGCTAGCATCACATTGTAAATTCTACTGCATTAAATTGTATATTTTACCGCATGAAATTGTAAATTTTACTGCATTAAATTGTATATTTTACTGCATCACAATGTAAATTTTACTGCATTAAATTGTAAGATCATCATAGGTAAAAATTTAGTTCGTCATGGTAAATAATGTATTATTCACTAAATTATTAACTGTGATGCACTAAGAAAATAACAGTGATGCACTAAAATATTATTGTATCGTAAATAAAAACGCTATATTGGAAACGAGTTATCTCTCACAAACTTTATTCTTTTTGAGCGATTTAAAAAGTCGTATAAAGTATATTATAATATCTATAACTTTCAAGTTATGAAAATTTTCTAAATTCAATTTTATATTGATGAAAATTACGGTTAAAAACGCAATGAAACAAGAATATGTATATTTTTGTAAAAGAGAACTAATTAAAAAAGATAACTTTTTTGATCTTACATGAGTAAAATGCTTAATTATTCATTATAATACAAAAATTATTGCATTTACATCTAGTTTTACAATAAAAATCACACATATGCATTTCATCAAACACCTTGTGTGCATAAAATATGACTAAAACACCATTTTCAAAGTGTGATATCTCATTCATACGATGTCGGTTTTGTGTGATTCAAATTGTTGTGTAAAGCTTGAACATAATACTACAACTTTCATGTTTTATGTGTTCCGTGATTCGCTTGTTATGATGGACAAAATTTGGGTCGAAAATGGAAAAAAAATCAAGAAAATCAAAACCCATTTAATTTCTTAAAAAAAAGGTGAACAAAATTTAACAAGATTTATATCGATTTAAAGAGGATTTAATTCTAAGAATTATGATGAAATCGGTTTTTTTATGAAAGTTTGACGTTTGAGAGTTATGTCCATTTCAAATTCGAGGTGATTTTTGAAAAAAACATGAATATTTACAAAAATACCATTGACCGAATGTGCCCTTCAACTTTCTGTTATTTACAAAAACACCACTCCGCTTTTTTAATCTTGCTTATCTAATCCGACGGTAGAGATGACTTCCTACCTTTTTTATTATAACCCTACCATATATATATATATATATATATATATATATATATATATATATGAACAGTGACCCTAACGGTCATGAACAATGACCCCAATGGTCACTTCCCCCTTTAAATACCAAAATTTTCCTTTATTTCTCCATAAAACGCTAAATCTTTCACTTTAATATCTCTTATCCAAACCTCTCAAAATGTTGCATATCATTACAATTGTGGCGATGACGAGCGCGATAGCACTCGGCATTTATCTTGCATACGTCCCATACGAAGAAGATTTTTAGTATTTGGCCGCAATTCTAGCGCTCCTTGCACCGATCATTGTCCTAGCTATTGGCGTGGATCTATTTTGGCAGGAATAGATATTGTCGCTTGGGGAGGGTTGTAATGAAACTTGTATTTCCTTTTTGTTCTTATGTAATCTTATTTCTAAGATAATAAACGGATGTTGTGGCAACAAATCTATTTGTTATTTTTATTTATGTCTTTCGATAATTTTGTTACCACGCTTGGTAACTCGTTTGCATTCCCCTTCTAAATTGCTTTAACTTGAGCGTTCAAGATAGTGACGTTGGTTTAATATTTGTTGTTGCGACCAAGGCTCGGCTTCTAGTGGGCTTATTCGTTCCCTTCGGCTTAACGCGTCAGTTATAACATTTTCCTTTCTAGGGTGATAACGAACTTATACATATGGTGGTGTTGCAATTTCTAAGCCTTATGGTATTAAGTAGGCGTTGAAAGGGGTGATTTGGTATATTCCTTAATGACGAGTAAACTTGTTAGTGGATCGTCCTAGGGTGACTAGGGATGCGTCTTGACTTTTCGACATAGGATTTTATATGAAATGATGTCGACTTTATATAGTAAGGTGGTGTAAGAGTTTACTTAGTTATTATGATTGTTAGTTTGGTTCCTCGTGATAAATACGTTTTATGAATACGCACACAAAACTTGATATAAATAGAAAATTGTTTCTTGACAAGAAGTTTTAAGGTGACTACTCTCAGCGTGGGCATGGTTCTTCCTGAATTATACATAGGTGATCAAGCTATGTATACTTGAGGGTTGACGATGCGATGCTCATTTTCGTCAAAATAATGTTATAATTTCATAATACTTGTGGGAATGGCTTATATAAATAAGTAGAGAATTAAAGTAAATTTGACAAAATTTTCACAACACATTAATTGATAGAAAATTTGAAATCATTCATACAACACAACGGAAATTTAAGAGAAAATACAACGAGAATTCTTAAAGGAAATAGAGTCTAAGCATTGATATCATCCTCCATGTTGTTAAGGTCTTGAATGGTTTCTCCTCCTCCTAAGGCATGCACCATTCCACGTGCTCTAAAGATGGAATGTTGTGAGTTGACAGGTTAAAGTCGTGAAACAGCTTTTAAAGGACCGTCATGACATTCATAATGTTTTAGTATTTACATAAACAACTCTTATATAAATAATTGTAAGATATACGTAAGGGAATATAAGCATATATATATGTATATATGTATGTCATGTAGGCACGTAATGTAAGCAAGTAGTGTATGCACATGAAAAGTTTTGATGTGATGCAATGTTCATGAAAACGGTTATAGTCTAGGTAAAATATGCAATCTAGTTCTATATAACCTTGACTTTGATACCAATCTGTAACACCCCCAAATAGGGTTGACATTTGAATATGGGTCTGAGAGTGTTACTTTATAAATTAATAGCACAAGATATGAGAACGACCTCTATATTAGTCGTTTAAAATGATACCTTGGATTTAATTAAAGTTGTTTGTTACAAAAGCCCATGGCTTAACTTGTTCATCCTTGAAAAGTGTAAAGATTTTAATACATAACAAATACTTCAAAATGTAATGCATTTAAATCTCCATGCAAAATGACTCCCAAAATGTTGACCCCCAATGTATCCTTTGTTCTTGTACCTTATTGACCTGAGAAAAACATGCTTTAAAATGTAAACATAAAGTTGGTGAATTCACAGGTTTAAGTAATGTATAAAGTAGGACCGTAAGATTTCCAAGTGTTGATAAGTAACGAATACAATATCACAAAAGTAATTACGATTCCCTAAGCTCATGACACTGAAACTACAACATGTATGTGTATGCAAATTAATGCAAATAATGTGCCCGTGTAGATGTTCAACCCGCAACATCCAAATTGTTCCGACATGGTATACATTCGTCGTTTCGGTACCTCCGAAACTAGTGAGCGCTACTCACCCAAACGGGAATGTCAATCCCAAATAGATCTATTCATAACATTCATGCTTACAATCCAGTAATTAACAGTTCATGATTCATGGGCAATAGTAGGTTATAGCTACTTAGGCAAACTCGTAATTTTGTTTAAAATGTACTTGCGTTCAATTGTAAAACAATGCATGTTTCTCACCCTAAAGTTGTAAATCAATGTAATTGTATAAAAGCGGGGCTATGAACTCACCTCAGTGAATGTATTTGATATATAAATCAAATATAAAAATCGTCACGTATAGTCCGAATGCAACCTAACTAAATATAGGTCGTGTGAGTACAATGTACTTGAATAACTAACACAACATATAATTCTATATAGTTACATCACCACCTAAACGTGTTTGTTTAATTTATAAAATTAAACAATATAAATTTGTACTTTGAAAAATAAATATCTATGTATTTGTATTTGTAAAATAGCATACTTATCCAACAATTTATTAATTGTTAAAAATACTTGATTTAATGTTTTTATTATTTATATAATGTTATTGTATAAATAGTTTAATCATTGTGTGAAAATAATATTTATAAAGTTAAAAACATGTAAAAATATTATATAGGTAATGTTACATCGTTTTGTAAAGTTTTTATAAAAACACTCTTTATGTATTTAATTATCGTAAACTTGTAAATAGCATAACTTCTTCGTTATAATTCGGATTTTCGAGTTCTTTATATGCTTACGATCCTCATAATATGTAGTATTTTAATAAAATATAAAAAAAATATTATTTTTGTCGAAATAAAACAGAAGGTTTTGGCTTTTTATTTAAAAGGTTATAAAATTGTTTTTATAAGTTCTTAACTACATTAATTTGCTACAAGTCCTCTACAATATTTTATACTACGAATATTATATATTTTGAGTCCTCTAGATTGTGTCCATAATGATTGTCCAAGATAAAATGTTCATCATAATTATTTACTTACATAAACCATATAAATATATAATTAACCATAACTTAACAAATAATTTTATAAATTATCCATTGCTTGTAAATCCTTAAATAAAGCATGTCCTTATGTTTCAAACATCATATTTACCATGAACAAGTATTTCTTGAGTTTATATAAACTTAATTTATTTTACAAACATGTATGAAATATAACTAGGTGATGATTAACTATATAACAATTATATAAAATATAAAATGAATACTTTGAAGAGACTAGGGTTTATAGTAGACCTTAATATGACGAGTGAAGATGATACAAACAATCAAACCCCAAGTATTAACCCTAAATACTTGATATAAAACCTAACTTCACAATGAAAACCCTAATTTCTTCACTTGTACAAACCCTTTATAATCACCCAACCAAGCTTCCAATACCCTTTGTAACACCTTAGATATGCCTAATATCAACCCTTGTATGCTTGTAATACTTGAGAAATCAAAACTATAAATTATTTAGGGGTGAGTTTTTGGGTCGTGCCCAATGATACAAAAAGGGAGATGATTTGTGTTTTTGCTAGTTTAAATGTTATATAAATGAAAGTCTAGAATAGAAACCCTTTTATAGCAAAATGTAACTAGCTAAAATTACTAACTTAACCATGGTTAGGAGTTGAAATGACTTGTGTGTAAGAAACCCATGGGGGAGTGGTTTAGTGTAAGAAAGTATGAAATATGTAAGGCTAAACGTAATGGGACGACCTTTTGCGGTCGGTCATCCCATGTGGCAATAAAAGGGACGCGTCTCCCCCACTACGCCGACCGAAGCAAGACGCGTTCACCCCCAACCTTTGCAAAGTTAGGGTCTTCTGCACGACCGATGAATTGGAGGAAGATTGTGTATTAAAAAAATAACTCTTTCTTTTATACTTTTATTTAAAATAAATAAACAATCCCCTATTCACTATAAAATCTCACTTTTTATACCATTTTTAATTACAAAACACATACATTTTATACACTTTCATTATCTTTTTTAAATGGCTTGTTCGATACCACATAGCGACGATGAAATCCAAGCTTTGGTTCAAAAACAAATTGACGAAGATATGGTTCATTAGAAAGCGATTCTGGATTTAGCCTTGCAATTTGATAATGCATGCACAACTAAAGAAGATCTTAGAAAAGCATACGAGAAATGTAATCACATTGCACAAGAGAGCCGTGCTTTGATCGACACTTTCTTAAAAGAAGGTTCTGATAAAGATTACGAGCTAAATCTTTCTATGTACAGAAAGGCGGTAAAACTAGAAAAACAAATGAATGCTAAGTTAGCTTGGATACATGAAAAATACAACCACCGCTCAGAAACCCATATAGGTGGTTCGTCATCACAGACACATGAGATTGGTGATGTATACCTTACTGCGGAAGAGTTACATCAACTACATCTAGATGAAGAAGCCTTAAGAGAAACACTAGAAGAACAAACAATGGATGAAAAGGCACGGGAGGAGAAGATTAGGCAAAAACAAGCTGATGATGATGAATACTTTATGGAATTTGGGGTGATGAGAATTGATTCAGATTACGAGTCATCAGATTAATAAACTAGAAACTATTTTAGTGTAATGTTGTTTTAATTTAATGTTTTAAATAAAGTATTGTATTTTAAATTCCGTTATTATATTTTCAAATTTTGAATTCCAACGGCTAGTTTTTCGTTATAAATACCCCCACCATCTCCTCATTATATCACACAACTTCTTATCCAACTATCCAGATGGATTCCAATTTCACTAACGAAAATGATCCATGGGAATACAGTCTTGATATAGACGATTCTGATCTCCATTTAACACTTGGGTCGGTACGAGCTCACTCCCCCCAGTGTGTTTCGACCGATTATGTGTCGGATTAGTTTTTTTTTCCCAGGGGCTTTGTTTACGGATGGGAGTTCGAGGTCGACGAGAGGGTCTCTGGCCATCAGGGGAGACCCGAAATAGCTCGTTGGGTCTGGTTACACCGCGGAGGAAACTGTGTGTTCGTCGGGTACGTTTTCGTCTGCGGTTTAAATCAAACCGATGCGGGGGAGATTAGGGTATGTTTTTGTACTGCGTCCCATTTTGCGTGCTCTTTTCGCACAAAATTGGTCCAAGAGCTTCTGTGTTTTTAACGCGTTATTTTATTTTTATTTCTCGTCACCAAATAGATGCCTAGAGCCCGTTTCATTCAAAGCAACCATGTTTTCGCCCCAATTTTTTTTTTTCAAACGATTTCAGCCACTTTTGTAGATTTTTGCGTTGGACTGTTGGCAATGATGGTTTTTAACGGTTAGTCCATTTTGATTTGACAACATTTTCCTTGGTACGTTTTTGAAAATTTTTCCGAAATTGAATATCGAGATTGAAATTCATTCAAAACCAGGAAAGGAAACCATAAAGTGTCCTTCGGTTGTGACCGCCACCCTCGCCCCGGACATTACGATCCTCGGAAAATCGCCAAACAAACGAAACATACGGGGGCAAGTAACGTTTCTTCTTCACGGTTTCCTAAAATAATGTACGTCGCCAAATCGGTCTCGGTTCGGGCACTTTTACCTTTTTAGCCAATCGTTTCACTCGGCCTCTTTTGGTTGGGATTTGGTTTGTGAGAGTGAGTTTGAAGATTGGCTTTGTTGATTTTATGGTGGGTTTTGTTGTCGGTTTTGTTTATTTTGAAAATCAACAAAAGCTTGTTGTTGAGTTTGTAAAAAAGCTTGTTGCTCGGGAGTCAACGGAGCTTGGCTAGAAAACCCAAAGAATTGAGAATTCAACGTAGACCCGAAACCCATGTTGGCGGAATTAAGGAGGTTCCAAAACGAGCCTTCGTTGGGAAAGTCGGACATTTTTTTTGCTAATGAATATATAAAGATTGAGTATGAATTGGAAGATGTGTGGAAAAAAGTATATGAAATGGGGATATATATATAGTGGGTAAAAAAAATTTAAAAATAGTTTTTTTTAATAAAATGTAGCCGTTGGCTGTTTTTTAAATCTAATTTTTTTACAAAAGTAGCCGTTGGCATCAATTTTTTCAAAACAAAATACGAATATAGCCGTTGGCTATATATTTTTCAAAAAAAATTGTTTTTTTAAACAAAGTGCAGCGTTGCTGCGTAAGTGTGTCAACGTCGCCACCAACGGCGTGTGGTTGTTTCACCTTTCGATGTCATAACGCCGGGAACAGCGTTACCGAACCCCCACATGGCGTTATGACACCGTGCACTCTTACACTTATCACTTTGTTTCATTCATCACTTTCAATGTAGTGTCTTTTGTAGTGAGAAATATAATATACCCCTATCTTCTATTCTACTCATCTACATAATTACTCTTTTTTGACAATAAGAGTAAAAGTTCTAAGATAGTGCAAGCATAATATTTTCTCTAAATCCATCTACGTGAAGTTTATTATGTTTATGGTTCTGTACTTATATATAATTTTTAAGTATTGATTAGATTTCAGTGTCACCTGGAGATTGTTTACATCATTTTTCTTGTTTTGGTTTTGTGGGAAACAAAAGAGGTTATGCACAAGGTGAAAAACAATTGTGTAAGTTTGGTAAAGAAAATAAGGTAAAAGTGGAAAAAGATTTGATGTTTGACGACTTATACTTTCAAACACAATTAAAAAGCAGAATCCCCTTCTTCAAAAAGATGATCATATAAGAAGGTAAAATATTGAGTAAATTGCAAAAATGGTCTTTGTGGTTTGGAGAAATTGCAGATTTGGTTCGTCGAATTTTGAAATTGCAAAAACAGTTCGTATTTTGAAAGTTTGGTTTCACTTTTGGTCCTTGGTCGAACTAAAATGACTAAAATACCCCTCTGTTCTTTTACAAAAACCGTCCTTTAAGAGGGGTATTTTAGTCATTTTAGTTCGACCAAGGACTAAAAGTGGAACCAAACCTTCAAAATACGGATTATTTTTGCAATTTTGAAATTCGACGGACCAAATTTGCAATTTGGCCAAACCACAAGGACCATTTTTGCAATTTACTCTAAAATATTGATATAATAGTTTATTTTGACGATGCAATATGCGTTTATTAACGAATATGTGAATAAAAGAAAAGGTAAGGATGATAAGTATGAGTCTCTATGAGATATGAGAGATTGAGAGTTTTCATATCTGTTCAACTTTAATCTAAATGTAGACTGATAGTGCACTGGAAACTTTAGTCATAGTGTACTAGAAACTTTAGTCAACCATTCCCAACCATTTACATCTTGCGAAATTTTTTGCAGTAACCGTTTGGGAAATGTGTTATCTAGGAATAACCCTGACAATTTTTTTTTTCAATTTGACCATGTAAATCGCGCTTGGAGCATATCGATTTACATTTGCATACGTGTTGGCGTTTTATTGGCTCGTGAGAAAAAAAATT
>BQNB010031237.1:32999-54156 GCA_026074375.1 Tanacetum coccineum
ATGTACAGAATAGGGTCTTAATAGTCAAGCCTCATAACAAGACTCCTTATGAACACTTTAGAGGTTTTAAACCAGCTATATGCATCATTTTATAAGAGACTGCAATGCTAAAAAGTTGATTCAAATGGCTAAAATTGACTCTGAACATAATGTAGCAGATCTTCTTACAAAAGGTTTTGATGCTGGTAGATTTCAGTACTTGGTCTCAAGTATTGGAATGCTAAATCCCTAATGCCCATATCTCTTGTTTGTTTTTGTAAAGTTTGTTAAATGTTAGTACTGTTAAGTCTTTGTAAATTAATACTGCTAGTTATAATTAGTACTGCTAGTTATATTTAAAACTGTTTGTCAAAACTGTTACTTATAGTTAGTACTGCTAGTTATTTCTATGTCTCACTGTTAATCCTGTTAGTAACATTTAATACTGCTAAACAAGAAAAATGGTTAGATTATGTTTTTCTTGGTTTTGAGCTAACTCTTTTAGGATAAGCAATGAAGTGTGAAATTGGTTACTCAATGATGCTTTACTTGAGGGGAGGAATGTTGTTTGTTCCTAAAAGTGTTGGTTTTAACACCACACAACAAATGGTCATCAGTTCACCATGTCTAATAGACATCAAGAATTGACTAGTCCAGAGCAAACGGCTACTGGTAAAGACTTCTCAAATCCGTTGATAGTTGATAGTTTACTCAAAACTATATGGTCATCAATGCACCATGTTTTTACAATGAAGCATTGGCTAGTCCAAAGCAAATGGCTATTGGTAAAGACTACTCAAATCCGTTAATGGCTGGTACTTTGCCAAAAACTATACTCAGGCCAAGAAGTTGCTTTATTCCCTACTATGCTAAATGTTTCTGAACCTTCCACTTCACCTTCAAGAATCACATCCTCACCTTCACACTCACCTGAACCTTCAATTGAACACTCACCTGATCATACCACTGCTGCTGTATCATTTCCATCTCCAACACGACCATCACCAACACAACCATCACCAAAACAACCATCACTTGGAGCAGAACAACACATTCCTACACCCCATGACTCACCTCTCCATGTTGTTCACTCACATGGAAGTGATGAGGGTAGTTTGAAACTAATTGAATTGACGACTTTGGTTACCAAACTATCTGAGAGAATTGGAGTCTTGGAGGATGATTTGAAGAAGACCAAGCTAACTTACAGTGCTGCTGTCACTAAGCTCATTCTAAGGGTAAAGAAATTAGAGACTAAAGTCAAGGCTGGGACAGCAAGGAAAAGAGCTCGGGTTGTCCTTTCTGAAGATGATGAAGATGTTGAAGATGATTCTTCCAAACAGGGGAGGAAATTATCTGATGCAGAGGTTCAAGAGAAAGCAAGCACTGAAACTGAACCTATTATTCAAGAAGTGACTCCCACTGAAGTCATTCAAGATCAAGGAAGCAGTGAGAAAGGGAATTCTGAAGTTAGTACTGCTGGAGCAACAAAAGGTACTGCTAGTGAAGTTCCAGTGGTTAGTACTGCTGAGGTAAATATTAGTACTGCTGAAAGAACTGTTACTTATAGAAGAAGGAGTGAAGAGAAAAGGACAAGAAGAGACAAGGGAAAAGCAATAATGACAGAGCCTGAGCCCAAGAAAAAGTCTAAGAAAGAGCTTGAACAAGAAAGGTTGAGTTTTGCTGAAGCCATTATATTGCAAGAACAAATGGATGAAGAATAAAGGGCACAGATTGCAAGGGATGAAGAAATTGCTAGACAATAGGATGAAGAGGAAGGGAAAAGAGCTATGTCTGAAGCCAAGTCATCTAAGAAGATAGATTGTAATGATCCTTCAGTCATAAGGTATCATGCTCTAAAGATGAAACCAAAGACAATTGCCCAAACAAGGAGGAATATGGTTAAATACTTGAAGAATTGGGGAAACTACAAGATTAGTGATTTCAAGGGAATGTCTTATAATGAGATTAGGCTAATTTTTGAAAAGGTTTGGGATTTTAACCAATATATTGAGCCTATGGATTTAGAGCATGGTAGTGAAAGGATGAAGTCTCCTGAAAAGATTGAAGAAGAAGATGTTGATACACAAAAGGAAATGAAAGAAGTTTCTAAAGAATCTGGAGCAAAAAGAAAGAAATCTCTTCCTAGAAAAAGCACAAGAAGTACTGTTAAGAGACAAAAGATGGAACTAGATGATGAGAAGGAAGATCTCAAAGGATATTTAGACATAGTTCCAAGAGAAGATGTTGCAGAAGATGTTGAATCTCTATCTACAAAGTATCCAATTGTAGATTGGAAGACTTGTGTTCTGACAGAAAATTTCATGTATTATCAAATCTTCAGAGGAGATGGCAGTTCCAAGAACTATAAGGTTTTGAGTGAGATGCTTGAAGACTTTGATAGACAAGATGTTATGGACTTACACAGGCTAGTCAAAGAAAGGTATAGTGCTTCAAGACCAGAAGGATATGATTTGATGCTTTGGGGAGATTTGCATACTTTATTTGAGCCTGATGAAGAAGATGAAATATGGAAGAATCAGCATGAATATAATGTGATAAGTTGGAGTTTATGTGATTTCTGTGGAGTTCATATTCTGCTGATGCAAAATGGGATTGCTATACATATGCTTACAGAGAAGAAGTATCCTCTAAGTCAAGAAATGCTATCAAAGATGCTGAGTAAGAGATTGGAGGTTGATCATGAAAGTACACAAGCATATGAACTACTAAAGTTCATCAGATCACAAGTGCAGAAGTAGAAGAGTGTTTGAAAGAATCATCATCAGAAGACAAGAAGATTTAATCCAGAAGAAACTTGAAACCTTAGGATTTAAAGATGAATCATAAGTTTAAAGGGGGATGATTGTTGGGAAAAAATCTTCATCAAGAGTTAATATTGCACAAGGATAGACAACATTACAAATGGAGTTTAGTACTAGCGCCAGTACAAAACATAGGTACTGTCGAATGTTAGTTAATACTGCTAGAAGAAAGATTAATACTGCTGATGGTCAAAGCTGCTGACTTGGAGATATAGTAGCAAAGAGATAAAATATGAAGTGTACATCTTTTATAATTTGGAAAATTTTAGTATATGATTATGATAGTTATTGATCCTAAAAAAGTATCGGAAGTATCATGTAAAGGACTGCCTTGGTGGTGTCTAAAAGGAGATCCTAGGTTTTAGTGTTTAGATATGCTAAGAATAGAGATACATCCCTAAGAAAGAAGGTATATGCTTTCAACAAGGTTTGTTAACCCTAGTACTAATCAAGATATCGTATTATCATTAATAATATTGAAGCATTTTGTGTTTTGTTCATAGTTCTTTGTCTAGTACTGTTCCATTGATAAATACTTCTAGAGTATTGAAGTGTAGATTCCGCATACACTTTGATATACAAACAAAGTCTCAACCATTGTTATTTTGGATTCATCCAAGGTAACATACTCTTTACTAGGTAAAGAATCGATCAAGGCGTGGGATCAACAGTTTAAATAAGAAAAACCCTAACTCATTTATTTCTTCCCTCTTCTCCTCTTGTGCCGTACGAAACCCTCACCCCTAAAAATAAGGAAGACAAAAAAATTTGATCCAAGAAATTAAGAGCTAGATCGTGTTAGGAGCGGGTAAGTAAGCTAGGTAATGATTCTACTTTTATTCATTCTTTTTAAATCATGTAACAAATAATATGATGGATCATTAGGGTTTAAAACTTCTGTAATTAATGATGTTATGATCATGTTAGTGCGTTTAGGGTTTGATTAGGATCATATTGGTGCAAACGGTTAGGCTTAGATCGCGTTAATTTGTGAATTAGGGTTTGGCAGATTTTAGGGCTGTGTTCAACTGATGATATCTCAATGATGATAACGTGTTTTGAGGTGTTTCCGGTGCCTAAATTGTAGTTCAGAGATTCTACTTTTCAAAAAGTCCGGCCTCGAATGATTTTGAGTTTTGGAAGTTTGTTAAATGTTAGCTACAAGAAAAGTTGTCAAAACAGTAAATACGGGTCAGATTTGGATCAGAATTAGAGAAGTAAAACCCCTATTTAAAATTCGAATTAAGGTTAGCCAAAACACAGAAGTTAATTTCTATATGTCTATTAACTTTCCTCAAAGTTTTAGCTTCTGATTAGTTGTCTAAGTATGGTTAGTAAGGTCAAACATTTTAGTGCGCGTTCAGATCCGAATTTGAGTAATGAAAAGTTGGAATTTATTTGGGGCATTTAAGTATGGGAATAAATTAATAGAAAAATAAGGTAGATATTAAACTCATGGAGGTTTATGGATGATTTTATTAGGAATTTATGAGGGTCAGTAGGTAAGGTTTGTAAAATTGGAAAGTGTCACTAAAATTCTACGTTTTGAGGTAAAATGTACATAAGTAGACTTATGAGTAAATGAGTTGGTTAAAGTGGTCATGTGCTCGGGGGGTCCCTTGGGAGGTATGTAAACCCCTTAGACATTCATCATATGATTGTTTCATGGACTTAAGCATTTGGCTTAGTCGCGTGTAACACGTTTATATTTATTGTATAGTTTTGTGCTAGGATATTTGGGAAGCTGCGTTGAGCATCAGGTGAGTTTCATAGTCCCTCTTTTTACATTGTTTTTAAATTGGGATGGAAATGATGCAAATAGTTTTGAAATGTTTTAATTGTTGTGATTATATGGTTTAAATTGATGGCCATGGACCATACTATGTGGTAGTTATGATATGTGCTAAATGTTTATGTGTTGTTGGATTGAAGGGTAACGTTCCTACCCATGCTGTGTGATTTGGATCGGACGGTAACGTTCCTACCCATTACTGTGTGATTCCGGTCGGAGGGTAAAGTTTCTACCCATTACTGTGTGATTCCGATCAGAAGGTACCCAATTATGTGTGATATTTTGGTGTGGCTTGGATTGTGGGGATCGGTTCCGTCCTGATTGTGGTTGTTTTGTACGTAATGCATGTTAGCTTGTATTAATAGCATAGCTTAAACTGTTCCTACCATGTTCTATTGTATTAATACACAATAATTGATTTAAATGTAAATGGTGTGTCGTAAACCTAGGACTCTCTCCATCCTTTGGGGGGAGTTTTTAGCTTCCTTTTTTAGGTGGTGCATCAATGAGGATCTTAAGAATAAGTGGTGTGGATTGGGGACCATAGGTGTTGCGTGTTTAATCTCTAGTTTTTTTCATGCATGAAATAAATATAGAAGGTTGCGGATCTTGAATTGCTTAGGTTTTTTTTTGGATGTTGTTGATGTCGTGGTTATTGACGGGAACCCTTTTGTTCATACAAGACGCAAGTTAATTCTTTGGTATGTGACTTAATTACACTTACCATTTTCCATTAAAATTGGATTAAAATGACCAAACGTACAAGTATCATTGTATTTTGTATGTTTGCATTGGTTTTATGAAGGTAAGGATATCTGAGGGAAAAGGACAATAAACAAAGCCAATAATCGACAAAACCAGCATTGATGAACAGAAAGAGCGTGAAGCAAAAGTCAAAATCATTAGCTTATGATGCGGGGCTGGGCGGCTCAAATGTCAAAGTCAAAAATAGTCAAAGTCAAACCGAGAAGTAAAGTCAAAAGCCGAAGCCGTAAATGAAGAAATACTTAATAGCCCACCCGTTACCCATTTAATGGTCGGGTCAGCCCATTCAGGTATATTTGAAAGATTTAAATGGTGATTAACCATTTAGAGACCATAGCTTATTAGCGGCCGCATTATTATATGCCCAACCAAACTTAACAGCCCAACATATAAACCAAACGGCTGTTAGAGTTATTTCACCACAAGGACCATCCCTGCAATAACTCTATATACCTTGGAGGACCAAATTTGCCAATTCCCAAAATCTTATATCACCACAAGGACTGTGGTTGCAATGAAACATATCAAACAGAGGGGCCATTTTTGCCATTCCCCTACCCTCACCCTCGTTATCATCTAAAACAGAGATAAATACAAACGAACATTTTGGCGCCAATTTCCTAAACAGGTCTTTCTTCCCTGCACTCCACCCTGAAACCCCAAGACAAAACATCAGCCATCCCCCATAACTCCCACTTCACATAGGTCAATGCATTGTTGGCATCCACATAACCTTGTTGGGCAAATCGAGCAGGAAAGAAATAAAGGGTTTGATCAAGAACTTAAGGGAAAAGCTAAAGCAAAGGCTGAGATGTGACACGTGACTTGGAGGTTAGCTCATACCGTTAGTTTTGCATTTATGTGCTGTTGCAAATGTATTGTTTATGAGATTTATTTTATGTGTTTATGTGTGGTTATCTACGTTTCTGTGGGATTGGTAATCAATCTATTAGTGTGATCATCTCATGAGATTGGATTCGTGGTGAATTGTTGACTTTAATTTGTTCACTTTGAGTGACAGGAAATTATTATGAGATTTGAGCGTTTTGTGTTGAATGTGTAAGTATTTTTACGTTACGTATTTTTGTGTCCAGTAATTTAAGATATGTTTAATTTTAGGTGGTAAGGTAAGAATATGTAAAAATTTCTATTGTAGGAAAATTAAGTTGAAAATGAAAGGGTTATAAAAAAAGTTATTTTTAAAATTTCTAGTGTATTTCGTTTAAGCAAAAGTATAGTCAAAATTTGTTAAGGTTTTTTATAAAAAATTTAGGAAATATAAGTAATATGTAATTAATAAATAAATAAATAAAAAGAAAAAGGCCATATTCGGCCGAATATTAGAAAATAAAAAAAAGAAAAGAGTTTTAGTTGAACTCAAATTGTAATTAGATTTATCTAGGAATTTTCTTGTGGCCTATAAATACAAGCTATCCCTAACTCTCCCTCATTTGTTTGGCTGATCTCTACAAGGAGGAGAAGAAAAATGTTTGGGTCTTTCTTTAAAGGTTTTTTTTTATCTTTGTGTATTTGTTAATTAATTTTCAATTCTAGTATTCTAATCCATGAGGATTAGGGTTTTAAATTAGGTTATAATTAGGGTTCTTAAGTTTCTGAAATATTATGATGTTATAATGATTGTTTAATCATTAGTTTAATTGGTTACAAGATTTGATCATGGTTCGGCCTAGTCGCCGAATTATTGTCTAATTCACTTGCAGAATTTTGGCAGTTTGGTAACGAGCATAAACTCATCATAAAAGTCACATAATTATTTTACATACATACTGGAGATAACCTCCGAGAGTCTATTTCAGAAAAGTGGCTCGAGTTTTTATGGTCGGGAAGTGGGTCAAAAGGTCGTTACAAAATCAGTGTGTAAAACAGTGACGGATTTCAGTTTTCATTTTTATTTTTCTAAAAATACTTAGACATCTAGTTAGAAGCTACAAATAACGTGGAAGTTATTTCATATATTGTGTGTGACCCCTGATGTTATTGCTAAAGATATAATGAGGGTCCTTTTAAATTGGGATTATCTAACGTACGTACTTTTAGAGGCCAGAGTTCTGGACGGAATTTTGGACACTTTGGATTAATGAATTTCTAAAGGGTATCTGTAAAAGGGAAATGGATTTGGTAGAGCTATTAGATGCTCATAGGACATATATGTAGCATTGATGAATTTTGGTTTGAATTATAGGAGTGTTTAAGTGGTGCGTTTAAGACGTGTAAGTGAGTATAAAATTCTGCTCAAAACCAGAAAATATAAAGTGTAGCATTGAAGTGTAAATGGCATATGTAGGAGTTGGAAAATGTTTAAATCAAGTATAGAGCTATGGTAGATAGCTTAGATATCCATCATAGTTGAGGTTACATCATATTGGGTTGAATGCCTAATTGATGATAGCTTATTGTGTGCTTAATTATTTAGATTGTCCGTGAAGTGTTGTGAAGCTTTTGTTGGATTATTTTGGGAAGCAAAGCATCAGGTGAGTTTCATAGCCCCTTTTTCTTATGTTTTCTTGGGGTGAAAATGATGCTATGAGTTTAAATGTTTTAGTTGCTGTGATTATGTGTTTGTATGTTATGTGGTATGCTCCATGGCTTTGTGATCAATTGGAATTGTTTATGTGGTATGCTCCATGGCTTGGTGATCAATTGGTGTTATTTATTTTATTGTTATTATTGTGATGTATGTTTAGTTTCGGTTGAGAGTGGTGCTTACATAAATAATTCCACCTGAAGGGTTGATATTTGCATTACTGACTTTGTGTTATGATCGGAGGGTAGTGAGCTACCCATGACCCTATTGTGAGTATGGAATGATTGACCAGCGGGACTGTGGATGTATGTGTGTTGTTTTGGATTGTTTTACTAATCGCAGCAATTGTTTTGTAAGATTTTGTTATGTGTCTTAACCCTATGACTCTCACCAACCATTGTGTTGACATTTTTAAGCATCATTTTCAGGTGAGCTTCGTGAGAATATTGAGGTTAAGAGAAGTGGCTAGAGTGACTGCTAGGATTGCATTGGAGTTCGCTCCTGAGTTTGTTATGTTTATCGCCTGGATTTTTGTTGAATGTTATTTGATTTTATTAGGTTCATGAAGTATTGTCCTTGTATTGGTGAAACCCTTTTTCATTTTAATACAGTGTCATTCTATTTGGTTTTGATAATGTTATGACACATTGTGTCTTTATTAACTTAGTTACGCATTTTAGTGTTTCTCTATTGTTGACACCATTATGTTGTGATGATATCAAGGTTATGAAACGTCTGAAGAAGAGTCGGTGGAACAACCTAGAAGACATGACCTGTATGGATTTGTAGATCACCCACAACTTCAACAAGGAAATCCGATGAATGAGTTTGCACCACATCGGACTACTCAGGTCAAAGGGGTAACATGAATGGTTGGTGATAGAAAATGAGGAAGAAGTAGAGGAGGGGATGAAGTGGACTCGGACCTTGAGTCAACCGCTAAAAGTAGTAAACTGTGTCGGGACGAAGACAACTATGAAGAGATGTATCATGACTGCGCGTCTCGTAACTGCCCATGGTGTTCTAAGTGATTGATGTGTTTTTTTAGTTTGTTTTTCTTTCTTTCGACGTTTGGAGCCATGTTAGGAATGTTATTTTCAATATTTGAATTCTGAGTATTAATAATAAAAAAGTGATTCTTTGGATTATTCTGTGTGTTATTTGTTGGTTTTCATTTCTTTAAGGTGCTATATGGTGTGTTATTATGAAGGTGTCTTCATAGGATGGTGTTACATACTGTGAAAGGGGCATCTATAATTATGGTGGCCAACATAATTATACATGCGCCACGACACAGGTGGACTTGCAAGTATGATTACATGGATTATTGTTGATGCGTTGTATGTATGTATATGGTTATTAAGAAGTATGATTCGATCATGATTCTTATTATATGGGCTAATGTATATAAATTTAATATCTTATAGAAAATGGCTCTAAACCGGCGAAGCGGTCCCAACAACGAGAACCCCTGACATTGTTGCTATTATCGCGCAACAATTGCAAGCCATTCTTCCGCAAATTGGTCACTCAGTGAGACTAAACAGTGTTGAACAATGCTTAATGGAGGAAAATGGTGGTGGTAGAAATGGAATGGTGGGAACCACGATGCACTTTCAGGCATTCCAATCTTGTAATCCCAAAGAGTATGATAGGAAAGGAGGTGCGATAGTGCTTACTCGTTGGATCTAAAAGATGGAAAATGTGATTGATAATAGTAGTTGTGCTAAGAATCAAAATGTGAGGTATGCGGCTAGTTCATTGGTGAACATAAGTTTGACTTGGTGGAACACTCAAGTATGCAAGAGGGAGTGAGGCTGCAATGTATGTCATGGAACGATTTAAGGCATTGATTGGTTGGGAGATTCTGCACCAAGTAATGAAATGGAGAAATTAGAGAGTGAGTTCTGGAATCACAAGATGGTGGGAGCTAATCATGCTGCCTACACTGATAGGTTTCATGAGTTGGCCAAGTTGGTCCCACACTTAGTTACACCTGAGTCATCTCGTATTAAGAGGTACATAGCTGGACTGGCTCCTGAGATGAGAGGAATACTTTGAGCAACCCAACCAACTACTATTCAGAATGCAATACTGAGGGCTAGAATATTATTGACAGAAGCAGTCAGCTGTGGTACCTTGACAAAGGGTAGTGATAAGAGAAAGGGAGTGGAGGAGTCTGGTAAGACTGGAGGATCTTGGAAAGACAACAAGAAGGCAAAGACGGGAACTGGGTTTGTGGCAACAGCCCCTACTAGAAATGAAGCCGTGAGCTCAAATCCTAAGTGTAGCAAGTGCTTTACTCACCACCCAGTAAATGGATTCTGCAGATTATGCTTCAACTGTCAAAAACCGGGTCATTTTATCAAGGATTGTCGGGCTCCAATTAGACAAGCGGTTCCAGTGAATGCGGTCAGGATGAATAATAATCCTAGAGTGTGCTATGAGTGTGGAAGCCTGTCTTTCCGCATAATTGTCCTAAGATTGTACCAAAGATCAGGGGTCAACCAAGTATTCAGTTGCTTTGGGAAGGCAGTCGTAATAATCGGAGCAATGGAAAACAAGTTAGAGGAAGCGCTTTCAACTGTGAATGTGAATGCTATGGGGCGGTCAGGAATCTAAAGTAGTAAGGGTTCGTTCTCTCTGAAATGTTCACTTTGTTACCGTATTATTTGATTTTGGGAGCGATTTTAGTTTCCTATTACTGAATTTGTGCCCCTACTTGATGTGTGAGACCTAGTATTGTGAATCTGGTTATGTGTTTAGAGGTAGCTGATGGTAGAAGTAGAAGTAGATAGGATTATCCATGACTGCTTAACTAGAAACTTAGAAAGTTCCTGGTTTTGCATAAATAATACCACTTTGGGTCATGGAAGTTTTGATGTGATTGTGGGAATGGATTGGTTGTCCCAACATAAGGCTGTGATAGTATGTCATGAGAAAGTAGTAGAAATACCAGTGGGGATGGTAGGATCCTTAGGCTTATAGGAGCGAACCGTAGGATATCGCCAGGTATGATGGCGTGAAGAAGGATGAACCGAAGTTGGGCAATATACCCATAGTACGTGAATTTGAAGATGTGTTTCCCGAAGACTTGTCAGGATTGCCTCCGCAACGACAAGTGGAGTTCCGCATAGATCTAGTTCCTGGAGCGACGCCTATAGCAAAGTCTCCATATCGTTTAGCGCCTTCGGAGATGCAAGAATTGTCTGGGCAGCTGCAAGAGTTGCAAGACAAGGGTTTCATACGACCTAGTCATTCTCCATGGGGAGCGCCAGTGTTATTTGACAAGAAGAAGGATGGTTCGCTATGTATGTGTATCGATTATAGAGGAGATGAACAGTTGACGGTTTAAGAATGTTTTCCTCTTCGAGAATTGATGATTTATTTGTAACTTCTAAGGATCGTGTTATTTCTCCAAGACTTGACCTTCGGTCAGATTATCACCAACTACGTGTGCATGATAGACGGACATACTAAGACGGCGTTCGAAGAGATGATGACATTTTGAGTTTCGGTTATGCCTTATGGGCTAATCCAATGCGACTGCAGTTTTTATGGATTTGTGATACAGAGTTGTTTAACCGTACTTAGATAAGTTGTTATTTGTATTCATTGATGTCATCTTAATCTACTCAAAGTACGGAAGGAAGGGACCTCATGAAATTTCATTTGGGTTTGTGTAGGACTTGTTATAGAAAGGAGAAGTTGTATGCCAACGTTCTCCAGTGTGAGTTCATGGTTGAGAGGTGCAACTTTCTTGGTCAGTTGTTAATCAGAATGTGTATTACATGTGGATCCCATCAAAATTAGAAAGCGGTAAAGATTTAGAAGACCCCTACGACACCTTCTGTAGTTTTCGATCATTTTTGGATTAGCGGTTATTACGACAGTTTATTGCAAACTTTTCCAAAATTGCTAAACCTCTTACCTCGTTAACTCAGAAGAATCAGAAGTATGTGTGGGGTGTGGAGCAAGAAGAGGCTTTTCAGACCTTAAAGAATAACTTGTGTGATGCACCAATATTGACGCTACCTGATGGAGTTGAAGATTTCATAGTTTATTGTGATGCATCAAACCAAGGATTAGGTTGGTGGTACTTCATGCGAAGAGGAAAGATATTGCTATGCATCGAGGCGGCTAAAGATCCATGAGAAGAACTACACGACGCATGATTTAGAGTTGGGAGCGGTTGTATTTACTCTTAAGACTTGGATGCATTATCTGTATGGTACTAAGAGTGTTATCTTACGGATACAAAAGCCTTCAAACACATTTCGATCAGGAAAGATGCTGAATATTACGTCAGAGGAGGTGGATTGAGTTGTTTAGTGATTATTGAGTGGAGATTCATTACCACATCCTGGTAAGGCGAACGTTGTGGCTGATGCATTAAGTAGGAAGGAGCGGTTGAAACCTAGATGTGTAAGGGCTATGGCAGTGACTATCCAGATTGGAATAAGAGAAAAGATACAAGCAACCCAGAGTGAGGCGCTTAAGCAAGAAAATATACTTATGGAAAATCTGCATGGGTTAGATCAACAGATGGAGAAGAAAGAGGGCGAGAGTTTGTATTTCATGGACCGTATGTGGGTTCCATTAGTAGGAGGCATAAGAAAGATGATCATGGACGAAGCTACAAGCTAATACTGTGCCATCCAGGAGTAGATAAGATGTACTATTGATATTCGTGATATGTACTTGTGGCCAGGAATGAGACAGATATTCGTACTTATGTTTGTGAGTGTTTGACATGTTCAAAAGGTAAAGGTTGTCGCATATCAATAGGCCTTCGGGCTTACTGCAACAACCTGAGATACCTGAATGGAGTGGGGGATAAGATCACTATGGATTTTATCACTAAGTTGCCTAGGTCAAAAAGTGGGCATGACACGATTTGGGTCATAGTCGATAGACTGACTAAGTCAGCTCATTTCCTAGCTATAAGAGAAGACTATACTACTGAGAAATTGGCAAAGATCTAAGTCGATGAAATAGTCGCGAGACATGGAGTTCCTGAGTTGATTATTTCGGATAGAGATGGACGATTTACGTCGCGTTGTTTGCAGACTATGCAAAAAGCATTAGGGACGAGGTTGGATATGAGTACGGCTTATCATCCCCAAACGGATGGACAAAGTGAGCGTACGATTCAGACCTTAGAGGATATGTTGAGGGCGTGTGTAATTGATTTTGGTGGTAGCTGGGATGTTCATTACATTGGCTGGTTTTCTTACCAATAATAGCTATCATTGAAGTATAAGGATGTGCTCGTTTGAAAAGCCTTGTATGGAAGGAAGTGTGGGTCACCTATTTTATGGGCTGAGATTGGAGAAAGTAGTTTGATTGGACCTGAATTGGTTCAAGAAACGACTGATAAAGTTGTGTTGATAAAAGAGAAGCTAAAAGCAGCAAGAAATCGTCAAAAGAGCTACGCTGATAATAGACGCAAACCATTGGAATTCGAAGTAGGAGATCGAGTAATGTTGAAAGTATCACCTTGGAAAGGTGTAATTCGTTTTGGGAAAAAGGGTAAGTTAGCACCGAGATACGTAGGACCATTTGAGATTCTTGAAAGGATCGGTCCTGTAGCTTATCGATTGAGATTGCCTGAGGAATTGAGTGGGGTACATGACCGTTTCATGTGTCAAATCTAAAGAATTTTTTGGCGGATGCTAGTTTGCATGTGCCATTAGGTGAGATAAAGGTTGACAAAACTCGTCGTTTTATTGAGGAACCTGTGGAGATAATGGATCGTGAAGTTAAAAGTTTAAAGCGTAGTAGGATAGCGTTAGTAAAGGTTCGTTGGAATTCTAAGCGTGGTCCTGAGTTTACTTGGGAACGTGAGGATTATATGAAGTCTAAGTATCCTCAGTTGTTTGTCGTTCGAGCTGATGAATCGGCTAGTTAAATCTCGGGATGAGATTTCCTAAAGGAGGGGATACTGTGACAACCGTGACTTGGGCAGGTTAGTCAAACCGTTAGTATTGACTTATGTGCCTGTTGCAATGTATAGTTTATGTGATTTTATGTGTTTTTGTGTGTTTCTATATGTCTTTATGTGGTTTTGTAATCAATCTTGAGTGTGATCATCTCAATGAGATTGGATTGATGGTGAAATTGGTTGAGTTCATTTCGTTCACTTCTGAGTGACAAGGAAATGATTTATGAGATTTGAGCGTTTTCGTGTTGAATGTGTAAGTATTTTTACGTATACGTATTTTTGTGTTAGTAATTTAAGATAGGTATAGATTTTAGGTGGTAAGTTAAGAAAAATATAAAATTTCTATTTTAGGAAAATTAGTTGAAAATGAAAAGTTAAATGTTATTTTTAAAAAGTAGTGTATTGCGTTTAAGCAAAAAGGTATAGTCAAATTTGTTAAGGTTTTTATAAAAATTTAAGGAAATATAAGTAATAATGTAATTAATAAATAAAGGCCATATTCGGCCGAATATTAGAAAAGAAAAAAAAAGAGTTTTAGTTGAAAACTCAAATTGGAATTAGATTTATTAGGGAATTTCCTTGTGTACCTATAAATACCAAAGTTAATCCCTAACTCTCCCCTCATTTGTTTGGACGTTTCTACAAGTGAAGAAGAAGAAAAATTTTAGGGTTTTCTTTAAAGTATTTTTGAATTTCTTTTGTGTAATTCTAGTTAATTAATTTTCAATTCTTAGAAATCTAATCATGATGGATTAGGGTTTTAAATTAGGTTATAAATTCTGGGTTCTTAAGTTTCTGAAAATATTTTGTGTTATTTAAATGGGTATTCATTAGACTTAATTGGTTTACAAGATTTGATTATGCGTTGGGCCTAGGCGCCCGAATTAGATTGTCTAATTCACTGCAGATATTTTAGGCAGTTTTTTGTAACGAGCATAACTCATTTCATAATAGATCACATAAATTAATTTACAACTTACTGGAGATAACCTCAGAGAGTTACTTTCCAGAATAAGTGGTACCGTGAGTTTTTAAGGTCGGGAAGGGGGTCAAATGGTCATTACAAATCAGTGTGTAAAACAGTGACGAATTTCAGTTTTGATTTTTATTTTTCTAAAAATACTTAGACATCTAGTTAGAAAGCTATAAATCACGTGGAAGTTAGTTCATATATTGTGTGTGACCCCTGAATTTTTGCTAAAGCTATAATGAGGTCTAAATTGGTTATCTAACGTCATACTTTTAGAAGGCCAGATTCTGGACGAATTTTGGACACTTTGGATTAATGAATTTCTAAAGGGTATTTGTAAAAGGGTAATGGCTTTGGGAGAGCTATGAGAGGTTCATAGGACATATATGTAGCATGATGAATTTTGGTTTGAATTATGAGAGTGTTTAAGTGGTGCGTTTAAGACGTGTAAGTGAGTATAAAATTCAGCTCAAAACCAGAAAATATAAAGTGTAGCATTGAAGGTGTTAATGGCCATATGTAGGAGTTGGAAAATGTTTAAATCAGAGTATTAGAGCTATGGTAGATAGCTTATATATTCAATCATGTTGAGGTTACAATCTTTTGGTTGAATGCCTAATTGATGATAGCTTATTGTGTGCTTAACTATTTAGATTGTCCGTGAAGTGTTGTGAAGCTTTTGTTGGATTATTTTGGGAAGCAAAGCATCAGGTGAGTTTCATAGCCCCTTTTTCTTATGTTTTCTTGGGGTAAAAATGTAATGTACGTAGCGTTTAAATGTTTTAGTTTGATGTAATTATATGGGGTTTTGTAATGTTATTTGGTATTGCTCCATGGCTTTGTGATCAATTGGAGTCTTTTATGTGGTTATGCTTCATGGCTTGGTGATCGATTGGAGTTATTATGTGTTGTTTTGTGGACTGTATGTTAGTTCGGTTGAGAGTGGTGCTTACTACAAACAAATCCAACTGAAAGGTTGAAATAATACCTACTGACTTTGTGTTCGGATCGGAGGGTAGTGAGCTACCCATTGACCCTTTTGTGAAGTATGGAATGATTGACCCAGTTGACTGTGGTGTCATGTGTGTTGTTTTGGATTGTTTTACTAGTCGCAGCAATTGTTTTGTAAGATTTTGTTATGTGTCTTAACCCTATGACTCTCACCAACCATTGTGTTAACGTTTTTAAGCATCATTTTCAGGTGAGCTTCGTGAGGATATTAAGGTTAAGAGAAGTGGATAGAGTGACCGCTAGGATTGCATTGGAGTTCGCTCCTGAGTTTGTTATGTTTATCGCCTGGATTTTTGTTGAATGTTATTTGATTTTATTAGGTCCATGAAGTATTGTCCTTCTATTGGTGAAACCCTTTTTCATTAATACAAGATGTCGTTCATTTGGTTTTCGATATTGTTATGACACATTGTGTCTTTATGACTTAGTTACGCATTTTAGTGTTTCTCTATTGTTGACACCATTGTGTTGTGATGATATCCATGACGTTACGCCTCGTGTTTCCGCCTTGGCGGGGTGTGACATGAGATGACTTCTGATTTCACCTCACACAACAAGCACACCTCATGAAGCACTCACGCAAGAAGCACAAGTGAAGACCTAGAACCTTCATAGGTTTTATATAAATAGGACTCTCTTGTAAGCCTTAGAGCAACCTAGTTTACTTTTAGCTTATTTTAGTTTAAATTAGCTTATTTGTACTTTCCTTTTAAACCTTGTAATGTTTTTAAGTTTAATGAAATTTGAAGTTTGTTTTTAGAAATCTATTTTCAAGTTTTAAAGTTAATTTATGTTTCAAAAGCTACTATAAGCTCTCATTTTATACTCTTATAAGTTGTTATTCACTTAAGCAATGAAAACTTTCTAGTTTTGTGTTGTTTAAGAACTACTTCACCAAAATTCACTCAAAAGTCTATTTGGAAGATAAGCCAAAAAGGGAAGGGCTTATTGCTTTTACTAGCTTGTCTTTGACAAGCTAGAGCTTGTAGATCAGCTTATTTATAAGCTTATTTGCCCTTGTTTAGAGCAAAGGGCTTTGTAAGTTCTATTTTTTCCATTTTCTTGCATTTTACTATAGCATTGCTTATTCTTGCTTATTTATGCTTATATCTGCTTATCTATGCTTGTTTATGATGTTTAATGCTTATTTTACTTAGGTTGTAGTTTAGAGGTTATTTGTGCAAGTTTTTCCTTAAATCTGTCATTTTAGCTTAAAGAATAGCATAACCTGTTCCAGCTTATTTGAGTGCTTATTGGTTGTTGAAATTTGCTTAATATTGACTTTTTAACTATTTAAACATCTGGTATTTGCAATTTGTGGCTTAAATCACTTTGAAAATAGATTTGAAAGTTTTAAAGGGGTGTTTGGTTTAACTGTTTTCAATTATCAAAATGGGTCAAAATTTTATTTTGACACTTGGGTCATTTTAGTTTAACTTAAATTCATCATAAAATCCACTAGTTAGAAGTTTTTAAGTGTTAAATCTTAAAATCTTAGCTTATATAAGTGGTTATTTGAATCTGTGAGAATCTTGGTGTATAAATCAGTGCAAATGATTTGATCATAGCTTGTTGAGTATTTGTGCTGTTTTTGTGTTTATTGGAGTGTTAAAACAACTTAGAAACAAAGTCTTATTGGACCTGCATTTGTTGTTTTTGGTTTTTGCCTAATCTGTCAAATTTGACTAAGTGTTGAAAATTTGAGAAATTGCTTTTTCATTTGCTTACTGTGGCTTATTCTGAATTTCAAAATGGTTTTTGATTCTTGTTATAAGCTCTTTGAAGTCTAAGTTTAATCTGTTTCATAGTCTTAAGTTCATAAGGTTCTGTTTGATTGCTTATTTTTAAGCTCAAAAGTAGGGTTTTGTAAAGATTAAAAAAAATTCTAAGTGTTATGTTTTTGTGAACCAGCTTTTTCATAAGCAAATTTCTTGGCTTATATGTGTTTCAAACTCCTTTTTGATTGTTGATTTAAGTAGCTTATAGGTCAAGCTTTAACGGCATATAAGCCTTTAAGCCATAAGGATCCGTTAACAAGCTTAAAAATAAACTAGAAAATTGTCCTCTTGGCTATTTGGCTAACAGTCTTTGGCCAAAAGCTTAATTGCTTATTTGAGCTTCTCAGCTTATTGCATTTGCTTAATTTAGGTTTATATCTGCTTATTAGGTTAGTTTTAGCTTATTTTAGCTTATTTTACTTAGGGTAGAGCTTATTTGCATTTTTAGCTTAACATTTTAAGTCTAAAAGCCCTTCAATGATATTCTGTCATTTTTAGCTTATTCTAGCTTAATTTCTTAGCTTATTTTTGCTCCACATTGCTTATTAGGACTAGGTTATAAGCTGTCATAAGCCATTTGCTTTTCTTTAGCTTATTTAGTTTAGAAAAAAGCCAGATTAAAAAAAATTCTAAGTGTTATGTTTGTGTGAACCAGCTTTTTCATAAGCAAATTTCTTGGCTTATATGTGTTTCAAACTCCTTTTTGATTGTTGATTTAAGTAGCTTATAGGTCAAGCTTTAAGGGCATATAAGCCTTTAAGCCATAAGGATCCGTTAACTAGCTTAAAAATAAACTAGAAAAGTGTCCTCTTGGCTATTTGGCTAACAGTCTTTGGCCAAAAGCTTAATTGCTTATTTGAGCTTCTCAGCTTATTGCATTTGCTTAATTTAGGTTTATATCTGCTTATTAGGTTAGTTTTAGCTTATTTTAGCTTATTTTACTCAGGGTAGAGCTTATTTGCATTTTGAGCTTAACATTTTAAGTCTAAAAGCCCTTCAATGATATTCTGTCATTTTTAGCTTAATTTCTTAGCTTATTTTTGCTCCACATTGCTTATTAGGACTAGGTTATAAGCTGTCATAAGCCATTTGCTTTTCTTTAGCTTATTTAGTTTAGAAAAAAGCCAACTCAGTTTAGTTTTCTCATTTTTAAGCATTCTGTCACTTTGAGTGCTTATTTTTTGTTTTCAAAAATAGTGTCTCTACAAAAGTTGCTTATTTTTAGCTTAACTAAAAAGTTGTAAAAAAATGGCAAATAAAAACATTTGGGAGTAGGGGAAGTCCCAAGTGAGCAGGGCTCGAACTCGGGACCTCAACCCTACTCACCAAACGTTTTTAACATGCACCACAACACCACTCTGCCCTTGTGTCTTTTCTGTTTGGATTTGCATACATTATTCTTTTAACAACGTTTTACCCCATTTAGCTTATAAGTTGTTTAAGCTTTTTAACAGCTTATTTTGATAAGTTGTGTTACCCATTTTATTTTTCTTAGATCCAGCACTGTTTAAACTACTTTTTGTAATTTTTTCAGATTTTTCATAATTCGTTTAGTATTTTTAATATTTAATTTAGATTAAATTCATTTTTAATTCATAAAAAATTATAAAAAAGCCAAAAAAATATAATTTCTTTTTAGAAAATTTTCTTTTATCATTTAGGACTTAGAAAAATTAGATTTGCATTCGTAGGGTTAAAATTTTAGAATTTCATTTTTTAAAGAACGGGATTTGAATCCCGTTCTCGTTTTCTTCGTTCTTTAACTTTAAAAGCTCTCGTTTTAGGATTTTCTTTAATTTTTCTTATATTTTAGTCAATTAGGACTTATAAAAGTTAAAAAGATCATTTTAGGATTTAATTTTATAAATTAGAGTTTTAAGTCACGTTTTTAGGATTCCCGTTTGCGTTTTTAGTTTAAATTTGTGTTGCCTTAATTGTTTTTAGTGTAAATTGCATTAATTTTCCCGTAGATTTAGAAAACCAATCAAAATCTTTGTTCCATTCAAACATCAATTATCAAACCGTCTTTCGACTTTCAAATTTGCATTCCTCGTCGGGAAAACGACCCGGGAATATCATATACTACTTCCGGATTTCATTGATTTTCTTTCTTTGAACCTTTTCAAGGGAAACTTGAATTGGTTTGGTTTGGTTAATATAAGTAGTAGTATTTATTATATTATTATTTATATTCATACCTAATTTGAAAGCGATCAATTTTTGGCGCCGTTGCCGGGGAGGAGTGTAAGACGATTGTCGTTGCGTTTGACAATTAGTGCTTTGAAGATCCTTCCGTGAGAAGTTATTTTGCTTATTTTCTTATAAAAAAAATACAAAAAGATTTTCTTTTTTCTTTTTTATTATATATAAGACAAGAAAAATCAAAAATATAAAAAAATTGTCCTTATATATAAATAAAATGAATCAATCATATAATACTCTCAACTTTGAGTATTATCATTAATAAGTTCCCGAACCAAAGATCAAAAACTTGCCTTTTGTGTCACTTGCGAGGTACGGCTCACCTTTGAAAGTTAAACAAACTATAAGAGGGGTATAAGGAGGGTTGTTCCGAGGAACTACGACCCTAAAGGAGAAGGTTTTTAATAGCTTCGCGCTTTCCTACTCCTCCGCTCCTTTGTGCGTTTTTCTTTTAGAGAGCTACCGTGAAGCTTGTTGATTATTAGGTTTAAGTTGTCTTATCTCATTGTCCGTTATTAAAATAAATCTTTGTGAATCAATTGTTGAAAAACCAAAAAAACCAAAAAAAACCAAAAAAAATTAATTAGTATAATTTCTCTTTTTATATTTCTTTTTAGTGCATGAGCACTCGATCTTCTACAAGGAATCTTTTTCCGCCTCTCGAAGATCCCGAACGTACAATTCGAAGAAGAACTCGCATTGATCCTAATCTTTTGAACAATTTTGAAGAAATCAATATGGCCGCTAACGGAAACGGTGATGACGGACCACCTCCCGCGGGAGCCGGTTTACCCGTTCCCGACCTCCGAACGATGGAGGAGTTGTGCCAACCGTCTTTGAATGGTCGAGGTGGACCAATTGCCCCGATTGCAATTCAAGCAACGAATTTTGGACTTAAGAATGACATGATTCAACAAGTTCAAAATTCGTGTCCATTTCGTGGACCGGGTGATGATGCCAACAAGCATCTTGACAAGTTTTTGCATGTCACCCAAAGTATGAAAGTGAATGGGGTCTCCGATGACGCCCTTCGTCTATATCTCTTCCCTTACTCCTTGCAACATCGTGCCGCCGAATGGTTTGATCGTTTGCCAAGGAATTCTATCACCACCTTTGATCAAAAAATGGCAAAAATCTTTCTCGGAAAATACTTCCCACCCTCTATGGTGACCAAGTTGAGAAATGATATTACGAATTTCTGTCAAAAACCCGATGAGTCGTTATTCGAAGCTTGGAAACGTTATAAGCTTTCAATTGATCAATGTCTTAACCACAACATGTTACCCGTGACTCAAATAGATACCTTCAATAATGGGCTAACATTAAGGCATCGTGATACCATTAAT
>BQNB010031238.1:0-54155 GCA_026074375.1 Tanacetum coccineum
GAAAAGTCCCAAGGGCGCAGCGGTATGTGTGTTTTATAAAGAAAGGTGTACGAGGGTTGAGACCCGGGTTCGAGTCTTGCTCACCCGGGTCACCCCTTGTCTCCTTTCTTTCTTTTTTTTTGGAAAAACTTTGTAAAACAAAGTTGTTAAGCTCGTGGGGCTTAACAACTTTCTCAACTACAACTTTTTATGAAAAGCTATAAATAAGCTTAAAAACAGCTTAAAACGACAGAATGCTAAAAATGAGCTTAAGGCTGAAAATTGGCTAAGACATTTGGGCTTTGTGGACAAAATAAGCTAACTTGGACTAAAAAGCTAGAAGGGTTATCTAAACCTAACCTAGATAAGCTTTAAAAAGCTAAGTGCTAAAACTCAATAAGCTAAAAACAGCTTATAATGACAGAAAGCTAAAACTAGCTTAAGGGCAAAAATGCTTAAGTCTTGGCACTCAAATAAGCTAAGAAAATGAGAAATAAGCAAACACAACCTAACACATTAACCTAAAAAGCAACTAGGAGTACAAATAAGCTATTGAGTTAAACTCAATAAGCTAGAAAATAAATAAGCATACCCTACACTAAAACTAAGCTAAAACAGTCAAAGGGGCAACTTTTAGCTTAAAAATAAGCTATCCTAAGAGCTTTTTAAGGGCTGAAATTAGGAGAGCTTATCAAGGAGCTTATTGACTCTCCAAATAAGCCAAAAGCTTGGGCTTGAGCACACTAAAAAGCTAGAATGCAAGGGCTTAAAGTCACCCCCTAGCACCAGGGGAGACTTAGTGCTAAAACAAGGGCTTATTTGACAGCTTTTTAAAAGCTGTCAAATAAGCTCAAAATTAAAAAATAAGTTAAAACAGCTTAAGTACTCTAGGACATGGACTTGTGCACAAATTTTAAGAAACCAAAAACCATTTAAACCTGCTGATTTTTAAGAGTGAAAAAGGGCTTTTTAGCTTAAAAATTTTGACACTTAAAAACTTGGTGGTTTTGACTCAACAAGTCAAATGACACACAGGGTTGTTAACAGCTTGATTTAAACACTCTAAAACACAACTTTTTGAAACCACAACTCACAATTACAAGAGCTTATGAATATAAGCTCTTGTAGCTTTTTTAAAGTCACAGTTTTGAGAAATGACTTAGAAAGACTTTGAAAAACAACTTTAAAACTTAAAAACTTTTAAAAACAGCCTCTAATAAGCTTAACACTTAAGCTAAATCTAACTTAATTACCACAACCCATACCAAAACCCTTTTTGACCCGTTTTTAGTGTTAACCCAAACACCCCTTTAATATTTTGAAAATGACTTTTAAACCTATAAAAACTAAGTTAACTGAAATTTTTAAAAGTCTATTACTACTTATGCAATTTAAGATAATAAAAAGATAAAAAGCAAAACAATTAAGCACTTAAAAAGAGACAATAAGCTAGAACAAAATGAGCTAATTTTGACAGTTTTCACCAAATTGCATGAGAATGAAATGAAAAGCATTAAAAGCATACTTAGACATTAATAAACACTAATAAGCACAACTAAACAGTAATAAGCTAAGAAATAAGCTAATAAGCTATTGCTACAGTAACTTTTAAGCAAAATTAAAAGGAATTGTACCTTTAATCCTTTGCTCAAAAAGGATTTTTTTTTGAGACCTAATAAGCTCTAAGTTTCTACCCACAGCTTATAAATAAGCTTAAACTAAGCATAAACCCAATAAGCCTTCCACAATAGCCTATTCATCCATGCTTTAATCCAACAGTACTTTGTTCCCTTTCTTTTTTTTTGAATTTTCCTTAAAAGGCTTTCTAAAAACAGGTTATAAAGATGGCTTAAATGAAAGCTTAAAGGATTTTAAGAACACTTGAAGCTTTAGAACACAAATAAGAAAAACTTACTGAATTTTCATTAAACAAAGGTGAGTTACAAGTACATAAAAAACTTTTAACTTAAAAATACTAAAAACTACTTTAAAACTACACTTGAACTCTCTAGCCACAATGGCTTTACAAAGCTTATATAGTGAAAAACGACTAAGGTTCTTGACTTCTTTTTGTCTTCTTGCAGTTTGTGCTTTCTTGTAGACACACAAACACCTTGTGTTTGTTGTGTGAGTGTAATCCAAGACAAATCCCAGCCCTTAATTATCACTTGTGCTTCTTTTGGATCATCTAAACCGTCGAAATAAGCTTGGGGAGTTGTGGGATTGCCAACTTGGCAATCTTACAGCTGGGAAAGCTTAGTGGAGGGGGAGGGAAAGGTTTGTCCATGGGGTGGTTTGGGTTGCAGGGTAAAAGAGAGGAAGTTAGCCCGTGAGTTGGTTGGGAATTGAAAAGGGCGAGTTTGGGGACTTTGGCACTTTCAGTCCCTGAAAGTTCTATGTGGCTTTGCACCACACGTCCTTGTGAGTTATAACTTTGGAGCCTTGGCAGAAATGGCCCTTGTGGTATTTCTTTGGCAAATTGGCAGTTTTAACCCTCCTCTTTATTTTCTTTATTTTCTTCTTTAAATAAGATTAGGGACTTAACAAGTTTAGTCCCTAAACTTGTTTTTCTTGACTTTTTGGCTTCGGGTTTGTCGGGGTTTTGAACTTGTTGTTGACCTTACTTCACACTTGGGCTTGGATTTGACTGTGTCTCTCCACGCTTTTTCCATTCCGTGACCGTTTTGTCGTTTGGCTTCTTTTTCATCCTTTTCTTAGATATCCGTTCCTGCACAACACAATTAGCAAAACAAGCATATATTTGGCATTTTAAGTCCGTTTTTGGTTATTTTAGCTCATTTTAAAGGTAAAAGGTATGTGTAATTAAACACATACCAATTAACCTTTTACCTCATTCTATCTACAAGCAACTTGGTCTTGAAGCTTTGACTCCTACTCGAATGACACTTGAGCTTGCCAATCGTTCCATTACTCACCCAATGGGCATAGCCGAGGATGTTGTAGTAGAGTTAAGGGTTTCACTTTTCTGCGGATTTTGAGTGGTTAAATTTAAACACCGACCCAATAGTGACTATAATTTTAGAAGACCTTTCCTCGCAATCGGCGAAGCTCTCATCGATTTGTACTTAGAAACAATGACTCTAAAGTAGGAAAGGGAAGAACTATGTTTTTATATGGCCTATAAATCTGAGAAAAACAAAAATAAGCATTTTGTTCACGCCATTTCTGTAATCGATTTCTCAAAAGATGACCCGTTTAGTGGCAGTACACTAACGCATTCGATGATCCTCTCTAGTTCTTCACGGTGAAGACTTGATAATTTTGAAAGTTCTCCGATGGACTTGCCCTCTTGATTCTTTACAACCGGGTAATGTGATTCGACCTCTTAAGAAGGACATGTATGAAGAAAATTTTCAAGATCACTCAAATACGCTTTTTGAATTTAATGACAATTACAAATCTAGCACTATAATCCTCCTCTTGATGAGATGGAGGAAGATGTCGAGATCAAAAATTCCAACATTTGTTGATAAGCGCAAGCGGGGAGACCAGTTTTACTCAACACACCTTTATCCGATAAGGTTGCTCAAGAAGACAATAATGATGAGATCGATGCTTTTCTAGCTATGGAAGTTTCTTCTAACTTTGAGGAAGGTTATTTCGATTCAGAAGGAGACGTAACTTTTCTTGATAATCTGCTTAGTGATGATGCTTTCCATAATCTCGCTTCCGAAGTGATTTCCGATCATGAACCAGAACAAAATGAATCCTCAATTACTTTTTCTCCAAGAAGTGATCCTCTTCACCATGAGTTCGCCGGTGAACTTTTAACACTTCCTTCAGGGAATGATCGTGAATTTGGGGAATATCTTAGTCTTATGACAGTGCTTTGTGAGATTTCAACTTCCCAATCACAGGAAAATGTTCATGCTAATCAAAGTTCAGTTATCGAGTCTCTTCCCGTATCTCCTATCCCCGTTGAGGATAGTGAGCCTGCTCAAGAAGAGATCGATATTTTCCTTGTTCCAGATGATTTAATTCCACCAGGTGCTGAGAATGATGATTCCGAAGATGAAGATAATGAGTTACCTAACCTTGACCATCAAGATGATCCGTCAATTCCTCGTCCTCCACCAGAACCACCGGATGTTGAGAAATGTTTTGAACCCGAAGCGGGTATTTTGATAACCAAAGTGTTTAAGGGTGTTTCTAAACCGCATGATTTTATGGCCGATATTTTACCCACCCTTCCCACCCTTGTTTCATATTTGACCTTCATTCTCTTTCTTTCTTCATTTCTCTCCTTCGGGAGTGAAGACACCGTTTTTGACCCCGGCATCGTCACGTTTCATACGCCGGTGGCAGTTTCAATGAAAGTTTCTTGTTCTAAGTATTGCTCTCCCTAAGGACGAATTAATTCAGGGATCGAGTCGAGCTTGCGACTCGGTGACCAAAAACAAGCCGCTTCGTGGGAGTTCACCCCATGCTTATCCATTTTCTTTCTATTTTTAATGTGTTGTGATGTGTTGTGGCTATTCTCTTCCGGTTTCTTGTTGTTTGTTGTTTGTTGTTTGTTGTGATTTTTGCAGGATTGACCCAACAATTTCTAAAGACTCCTCGAGTCCAGGTCGTTGTAGTCCCTTTCACCGAGCTTCGTCATCCTTTGTTTGAAATTAGTTTGGGGAGATCCGATATCCTTTCATCTTACGATTCACGTTTATCTTTACATAATCATAAACCTTAGATTTACGTAGAAGACCCGACCTTAAACTTTGAGGACATGTTTCGTTTTATTAGGGAGGAATCTATCGATTGATGTTGCCTGCTTATTGTTTTGTTCTTACGTACCCGTTTCCCACAGAAAAGAGCAAATTTTTTAATTTTTTAAGTTCTTATTTGTAGATATGAAAAAAATATAAAAATATTAGTCGTGAAGGTATAATATATATATATATTTCTAGTATATATATATATAAAATGAATAATACACGATTGTAGTTTTCCGTTGGTATGAATAAGAATAATTATTGCCTGCCGATCGTACGTGTAGTAGTTCTGACGCTTTCTCCTTAACAATTAATGATGAAAGTTTGTGCTAAGTCTCATGTTAGACCTTAAAATAATGCTAGAACTTGAAATCATTAGTAAAATGAAAACTTATGCTAATCTCAAGTAGATTTTAAATATCAAGTATTTGCAAATTTATTTAGTTAGAGATTTTAAATTGCAAAGAATAAAAGATGATAGTGTTGATTATGAATTAGGATGCTTAACAATGTTTATTTGGAAAACTTAAAAGGCTTATAAGAATAACTTATGGTTTTTCTTCCCCCGAATTCTTAAAATGATTATTAAACCTGTTCTCTTTAATTTTTACAAATTAGAGTTTTACTCTTAAAAGTCCAATCACATATTCAAGAAAAAGTTTTATCGATGATGAAGTCAAACATCATTGGTAAATAAGAATTTTAGTTCAAGTTTATACTTTGGTTTTCTAAAACGGAATTTTTTCTATTTGCAAAAATAATGTGTTAAATCAATTAATTAGTTAGAAAAAAAAATCTATAAAAATGTAGTTGGTGAATAAAAAGGATGCAAGTTATAAATCCTTAGTGTTAATAATTAATATACAAACTCCATCGTAATAAAGTACATGGGCATTTGTCGGGTTCGCCCCATGTGACATCGAAAGAAAGGGTGGAGGTTGTATAGTTAGGTTGGTATCATAAAAGTACACGAGCTCTTGCGGAGCATGGCCGATGTGTCGTCGAAAGAAAAGTTATACCGATTTCTAGCCTAATAATATAAATAGAATAAAATATGCAAAGTTAGAAAATAAATAGTAAAAAAGTTTCATTTTCTAGAACCAAGTATTCTTTGAACTAAGGTTTGCAAAAGTTTACAAGGCTTTTTCATCAGAAGTTCATGCGTCTCGATTATTATTCTCCGGATGGGGTGTCAAAAGCCTTAGCACTTACCCGATGACGGTGGGATGTTAGAGAAGAAAGTCATTCATGGGGCAAGTGAACAACGACGTCTTAGCAAAGGCAGTTTTTGTTGCTTTGAGATGTGGAACTTTGCTAAGTGATAAACATATTAGCCTAAAGGCCCATGTGTAAAGCTTGGTCCGGATTTCATCTACCTAAAATATGTGGATTTAAATGGTTTAAATTAATTTGAACACAACACCTAAATATATGATTGTATGTCTGGGGAAAAAAAGAAGAGGAATTCACAAGTTGTAATTATAAGTAGTCTTAGCATCTTAGCTCGTACTTAACGGTGATCTTATTTTTAAGCTTAGCATGGGAAAAGTGAAAAATCGGGGATGATGAAGTTATCTTTTAGACACTTAATTGTGCTTTTTGTTCTATGATCCTCAAAGTTACCAAAAAGGAAATGAAAACAATACATTATGTCAACACAAATAAGTTGTAGTTAGGTAGTTAATTATCAAGAAAAATCATAAAAAGAGAAAAATCTTTGAAAATGGGAAATCGGGTGTTTTATAACTTGTGATCTCTTAACTCTCTCAACAAAAATCTTTGCTACTTTTCAAAGGTTTAGTTTGGGGAAGTTTCGAGGTATTTGGTTATAAGGCATGTGATATTGCGTGAGGACACGCAATCGTTTAGTTTGGGGAATTTTGATAAGTGTAAAATACACATATCCATTTATGCTTAAAATAGCCCAATTAAACCCAAAACAGACCAAAAATGGCAACAATATGCTTGTATTTGTGTTTTGTGTGTGCAGGTACGGATATATCAAAAATCATAAGAAAACCGTCAAAAACGGCAACCACGACCGAGAACGGAAGAGTGTACAAAAAGCCAAAGCAAAGCATGAAAAAGTCACCACCTCAGTCAAACACAAAGGAAAGTCAAACCATGGTCAACAGAAGTCAACCATAAAAAGACAAAATCCCTAAATTGCCATTTCAGTCCCTCAACTTTCAGAAAAGTCCAAAAATAGTCCCTAAACCCTTAATGGGCCTCAAAACCCTAAATAAACCTACCCGGATACCAAAGCCCAAACCATAAGCCCAAAACCCTAGCCCATTTACTTTTTTATAAACCACAAGGGCCATTCCTGTCATTTTCCAAACTATTTTTACACTACACTTGAGATAACTAACCACAAGGACCTAATTTGCCATTTCCTCAAACTTCCAACGAATTTAACTCTTTCAGTTAAACAAAAAGGGCGCCAAGAGCTAGTTACTGTTCATCGTCACTTCCATTTCACCATCCAGGGTAAATCATAGGGCAAACACAAATTGATGGGCAAATCAGACAATTCAAGGGATCGTTTACCACAATGAATGGGGGGGGGGGGGGGGGGGGGGGGGGGGGGGGGGGGGGGGGGGGGGGGGGGGGGGGGGGGGGGGGGGGGGGGGGGGGGGGGGGGGGGGGGGGGGGGTGGGGGGGGGGGGGGGGGGGGGGGGCCGGGGGGGCTAAATTAGTCTAATCAAGTACTCTAATTGGTCTACTCAAGCAAAAGGACACGTCAGCTATGGAGAAAGCACACAAGGATGTGGGTTTTGTACTCATTTCACTCAGAGAAGAAACACAAGTGAGCCTCTAACGGATTGCCAGCTTGGCAATCCGTGTGAGGTCACTTTGTGATCTAACGGCTCATAATCAATAGCCAATGATTGAATGATTTGATGGCTAGGATCAAGAGGAGCGTGGGCATCAAGCTTGGCCTAGAACCTTCTCAGCAAGGCTATAAAAAGCCTCACTTCCACACACACACACACGTAGAGTAGCTTTTAATTTTAAGTTTAGCTTAATTTTCTTTTAAACTTTGTAATTTTCCTTTCAAGTATTGTAACCAAGCTTTATGTTAATGAAAATTCAGTTGTTTTTAATCTCTCATAAGCTCTTTTATTTAACTTCATAAGCTCTCATTTTCCTTCAAATTGTTAAGCTAAATTCTCTTAAGCTACTCAAAAGCTCTTTCAGTCTCTAAGCTGAAATAGAGCTTAATTCAGTAATAAATCTACTTAAATCAATCAACTAGCTTAATTACCTTTGCAATTTGGATTTAATAATCTTATGGATGGGAACTAACTACGGATGAGCTCCCATGGACATTACTAGCTTACCAATAGATAAACTAGAGCTTGTAGCAGCTTAATTGTGTGTAAGCTTCTGTTTAGCTGAAGCTAAGGGTTAGTTTTCATTTAAATTACTTTTGTTCTTTAATTCATAGTTTAGATTTGCTTAAAATTTGCTTAATAGCTATAGGCTTCTATGCTTTATTTTTGCTAATTTTGCTTATCTGCTTTTCTTAGTGCTTATTTCTTTGTTTGATTGTGCTTATTAGTCTCATTAGTCATAAACTTGCATCTGTTTTTTTAGCTTTTTAGTTATAGTAATTTGTTTTCTCAATTTCTGTCTAAAAACTATAAAAACCAAAAATATTAGTTAGCATTATCTTAGATCTTTCATTTTAGCCTTTAAAAAAAAATTAAAGTATGGTTATATCATGATGTTAAGTTTATTATAAGCTAAGAATTTCATCTGTATCAAAGGAATTTTTAGCTAAGGATACATTTTTCAAAGCCTTTTTACAAATTTTGGCAAAGATCTTAAGGGGTGTTTGGTTTAAGCTAGTTTGACCATCAAAAGTCAAATCTATTTGGTAAATTTTCTTTAGACAGCTGAGATTTGTTAAGTAAGCAAGTTTTAAAAAGGTTTGAACAATTAGTTTGAAGTTTAAATGATTTTGTGACTTAATTTCCTCATCTCAGCACCAAAAAATTTTTACTTTTTTAGCTAGTGAATATTGGATCTAACCTTCAAAAGGCTTAGAACTTGCTTGTTCTTTGTTTTGAACACTCTAAGAGAGTGTGTTTTAGTGTAGTAGAGATGACAAGGCACCTGCACTATTAGTTTTGCACATGAGTCAAGTGCATCAGCAGAGAACTATCTGTTCCTGCTATCACTTTGGCATAATTTTTTAGCTAGGTAATCATAGGTTTATTATGCCTGAAGGTCTGAGTGGGATAGTAGAGGCGTTACAGCTTAATATAGATTAGGACTTAAATTTTATTTTCTTGCTTATTTCCTAGCTTAAAATTGCTGTCAAAAGCCATTAAAAAAACCAAAAAGACCAAAAACAGTAGGTAGATTTAATTAGCTTTTAAATATCAAATTTTAGCTTAGAAGATTAGGTTTTATTATTTAGATTCATAGCTCATAAGTTGTTTGATAAGCCTGCATAAGCTCAGGATCTGAATTTGCTTATTAAGCATTTGAGCTTATTTAGTTTTTTAACCTTTTTGGCTTATTCCTGAGTTTGTTACTTTGTCATTTAATTTCAGATAGGATCTAGAGTTAGTTAGCCATTTAGCTTTTCATAATTAGCTTTAGCACATCATAAGCTTTCCATAACTTCTTTTGTTTTCAAATTTAAGCTTAATTTGAGCTTAATGCAGCTTATTTAGTAAAATCAAAGGAAAAGGGCTCCTCACTGAAGGCAGCTTATTGATAAGCTCTTTTAGAGCTTATTAGTGGTTTTCAGCTTATTGTGCTTTTATTAAAGTTTTTCTCCCCAACTTGTTCTCCAACTTTGCTTTTATAAGTTTTCAATAATAAGCACTTTTTAAAACTCAACTTAATTGTGGGCTTAATTGGACTTAATTTGTAATCGGGTTGGGCCTCAGGGTAGAAAGTGTAATTTTTAAGTTTTAATTGTTTTCTCAGTTAGTCCTTCGTCTGTTAGTTATTTTGCCATGTTAGTCCGTTTAGGATTTGCATAGTTAGTCCTTAGTTAAGTTTTTAGTTAGTTGTTTTTAATTTTAAATAATAAAATAGGTTTAGAATTTGTAATTAGTTTAATTAAACTTTAATCAAAAGTAAAAAATTAGGCTTTTATTTTTAAAAATTTGCTTATCTTTTATTTTTGCTAGTTTAATTTTTAAAAAAAAATTTAGGCTCTAAATTTTTTAATAGTTTTATTATTTTTTAGCTTTTAATTAGTTTAAATTTTAGAAAATTCATATCTTAAAATCTAAAAAGTGAAAAATAGTGATTCCTTTTTCTAAAAATTTTTGTTACTTTGTTTTATCTAGGAAACATATAATTTCAATAATTTTATTTTTTTTTATTTTTTTTAAGGAATTAATTAATTAAATAATTTTTTAATTAATAAAAAATTCAAAATAATTCAAAAAATATTTTTCTTTTCTTAAAAATATCTTTATCCTTATTTAGGTTTCGAATTTAATTTGCATTTTTAGTAACTTAATTTTGATTTACTTAGTTAATTTGTCGCGTTTTATTTGTTTCCCGTTTACCTTTTTAAGTGCTTAATTGTTTTTAATTGTTCATTTTTAATTGTTGCTTTTATTTGGTAGTTATAGATCATCAAAATATCTTTGTTTTCATTCAAATCATAATCCAAACTTAAACGAGGTTTCAATTGCACTAGTCGTTGGGGAAACGACCCGGGTGATCATTCTTACCCGGTTTAATATACGTATTATATATATATATATATATATATATATATATATATATATATATATATAATATATAATAGAAATTTTTTATATATATATCTATATATATATATATTAGAGTGAATTTTTCTAAGGGTAACTTGGTAATTTTCTAATTGCTCTTTGAATTATTATTATAAATTGTGGTATATTTTACAAAGTATATAAAATACACAAACAACCTACCACCACCAGATTCAGACACCGAGTCCGAGGATATGGCAGTTGCTCCTACTCCTATATCATGAGCAGTGACGAGGCTGATACTGTCGGTACCAATCACTTAGGGTACCAATATTCCTGTTACGCCCATTTCCGGGTAGCCGTCTATGGGTAAGTGGAGCCTTCTTGAAAGGTTTTTGCTCCTGGCCCTACAACAAGCGATGTCAACACTCTACATTGCCAGGTCAAGGGCCTTAGGCAAAAAATGTTTGACCGAGCTAACACTGAACACTCAATCCTGAAAAGGCTCAGTGTGATGGATAAGTATTTGGCAGAATTCGACAGTGATTTAAGAGGTCAAATTAAGGGTCAACATGCACTCAGCGGAGTGTGTGGTACGTGAAGATCAAGTTCGAGAGTAGTGGAAAGGAGACCGAGAAGAAAATAAGAAATTGAATAAAGATTGATGTTTAGAATCGACCAAAGGGATTTTGAGCCTTGTCATGGCACCACCATAATCTGAGACAATGGTCCTTTAAGGTTCAGTGGCACCTACACCCGTTCAGACATTATCGTGAAAGACCATATGTTGCACCTACTGCTCTAGTGCTCGTGTTGATCGTGTTTGACACCTGATGATCCTATCTCCCGTTCCTACTCGATCGTCCTCGACACATGATCCTTAAGTCATGGGTTATAGATGCGCCTCTAGAGATTGAGGGTGATGATGCAGCTACTACTAGTGAACCCACAGCTGTCACAGCCACCTGGTCCCCCACATTTTCACTGTAGTGTAAGGATCATTATAGTTTCTTTATTTTGCTATTACTAAACCGCATGTCGGTTTATAGACTTGGTACTTATGATTGTAATGACTTAGTCATGTTTTGGTAAAACAATGCGAAACCGTGTACTACTTTTATGATGGACGAAAGAATTCTATCCTTGATTATCTATATGATGTTTGTGATTCTCTTTTGAGACCTTTGATTGTTTATACATTGTTGATTATGTCGTTTTGCCTTGGAATTGATTGCTTATACATGTTATGGTTATACCATTGTATGAATACTCATTGAGTTTTCTTCATGATATGATAGAATCATGCCACCAAGAGCAATGACCCAAGCCGCCATTGAGAAGCTTGTCTCTGATAGGGTGGCTGCAGCACTTGCTCAGGATCGTGCTACAAGAGGAAACACTAATGGAGCCGGCGGACCCAGTGGTAATATCAGGGGAAATGCTGAGCCCAGGTGGGGCACCACCGCTTGTAAAAAGTACATACTCAAGTTTCATGAAATGTAACCCCACTAGTTTCCACGGCAACGAAGGTGCTGTTGAGTTATGTCGTTGGTTCGAGAAAACGGAAAGTGTTTTCAGCATCATCCGAATGTGCAGAGAGAAACAAGGTAAAGTTTTGATGCTGCTAAACTTCAGGGTCGAGCCCTGACAGGTAGAACTCTCAGGTCGCCACCTTTGGTGGCCCTTGAGGTGGTTAATGCAAAGTTAGGAATATATGAAAATAATGGATGAGAGAAGAATTTTGTCCGCCTGAAGAGATACAAAGAATGGAAGTTGAACTGTGGAAACTTGATGTGAGAAGATTCCAAATATCTGCTTTACACCCCAAAGGTTCCAATGATTGTCTGCTATGCCCAGAAATGGTTCCCGATCGAAAAGAAGAAAGTGGAATCATACCTACGTGGCTTGCCTAAAACATTAAAGGAGAAAACAACGTCCCAGACCTTGTTGTTCTAATAGTGTTTCGAATGGCTCATACCCTAATGGAGCAGAAGTTACAAGCCAAAGCTGAAAGAATTGCTAAGAGCAACAAGAGAAAGTGGGAGAGCAACAACAATCAGGGTGGCAACAACAACAATCAGGGTGGCAACACCAACAACAACCAGAGAAATTACCAAAACAACAACCAGAACAACAATTAAAGACATGGGAATGCTAGGGCTCTGACCACTACTCAAAATGCGGTAGCAAACCAAACTGGGGTTGCTTCCAAATGTAACCGTTGTAGGAATGTCATTTTGATCAGTACCGCACCAAAGGGCACATGTGGGAAAATGGGACACAAGGAAAAGGACTGCAGAAGTAGGAATGTGGCTTCTGGTACCAATGCTCGATCAGCTGTAGTTTGTTATGAATGTGGTGAGAGAGGCCACAAGAGCAATGCATGCCCAAAGAAAGCTGATCGACAAGGTGGAAACGTGCAAGGTCAAGCGTATGTCGTGCTCCGTGATGCCGAGCACAACCAGGGCCCAAATGTCATGACTGGTACGTTCTTATTGAATAATCATAATGTTACAATACTGTTTTGATTCGGGAGAAGGATAAAAAGTTTTGTGGATGTTAGACTTAGCGCATTAATAGATATTGAAACCACCAAATTAAATACAATTTACAAGTCGAACTAGCCGACGAAAAATGTGGTATGCACCAACACTGTCTAAAGGGATGTATCTAAAATTTACTTGACTACTTAATTTGACATTGATCTCATGCCAATAAGTTGGGGTACGTTCGATGTAATCATTGGAATGGTTTGGTTGGTAGAAACACGATGCCATCATCGTATGTCTAAGCAAGAGGTACAAAGTGCCCTACAAGAACAAGACATTAGTTGTTAAGAGTGATAGTAGTGCATCACGATTGAAAGTGATATCCTGCATCAAAGCAAAAAAATACATAGAAAGGGGATTCTAGTTGTTCTTAGCTCAAATGACAAAGAAAGAAACGTCAAAGAAACAATTGCAAGACGTGCCAGTGATTCGGAACTTTCCTGAGTGTTTCCTTATGAATTGCCAGGACGTCCACCACCTCGACAAGTTGAATTAGAAATTGAACTTGTGCCCGGAGCCGCACTGTCGCGCGTTACCAAACCGTCGTGCACCGTCTGAATTTGAAAAGAATTGTCAGATCAATTGAAGGAATTACTATAGAAATGGGTTTAGTTTGTCGAGCTCATTCCCTTGTGGAGCATCCATGTTGTTCGTTAAGAAGGAGGACGGATCATTCCGAATGTGGCACATTATCGCGAGCTAAATAAGTTGACAGTCAACAACGGTACCTACACCGATGATTGACGACATGTTTGATCAACTTCAAGGTTTCCAGGTATACTCAAAGATCGATAATGCGGTCTGGTTTTATCACCAACCCAATTAGAGAGAAGATATCCCCATTATACTTTTGGGTGGACAAGGGACGGTTCATTATGAATTTCAAGTAAGGTTGTTTTGGTTAACCAACGCCCTGCGGTAACATGGATTTAATGAATCCGAGTGTGCAAGCTATACCTCGATAAAATGTGATCGTAATCATTGAATTGAACATACATATCTACTCCAAGAATAAAAAGAGCACGAAAAACATTTGAAGACCATTTTAGAGTTACTTAAGAAAGAGCAATTGTAGGACAAATTCGCAAGTGCGATTTATGGCTTGAGTCCGGTACAAATTTCTCGGTCACGTGATCAACAATAAAGGTGTTTACGTGGATCCTGCGAAGGTTGAGGCTATCCAAAATTGGTCTGCACCGACAACACCGATAGAAGTAAGACAATTTTTGGGTTTAGCCGAATATTACCGAAGATTCATTGAGGGTTTTTCGTTAATTTCCAAGCCTCTAACTAAATTGACCCAGAAGAACAAAAAGTATGAATGTGGTACGGAAGAAGATGAAGCATTCCAGACCTTGAAGCAGAAGTTATGCTCCGCTCCTATCCTAGCTTTGCCTGAGGGAACTGAGAACTTCATTATGTACTGTGATGTGTGGCACAAGGGTTAAGGAGCTGTCCTGATGCAGAGGGAAAAGGTGATAGCATATGCCTCTCGACTACTGAAGAAGCATGAGGAAAACTACACGACCCATGACTTAGAACTGGGTGCTGTAGTGTTTGCACGTAGACTTTGGAGGCATTATTTATATGGTACTAAGTGTACTGTGTACATAGATCATAAGACTCTACAGTATATTCTGGATCAAAAGGAACTCAACATGAGACAGCGCCGATGGATTGAACTTTTGAGTGACTATGATTGTGAAATCCGTTACCATCCTGGTAAGGCCAATGTAGTGGCCGACGCCCTGAGTCGAAAGGATAGAGAACCAATAAGGGTTAGATCTTTGGTAATGACGGTACACACCAATTTACCTGAGAGAATACTCAATGCTCAGACTGAGGCGATAAAAGAGGAAAACGTGAAAGCTGAAAATCTTGGAAGGCTGATCAAGCCGATATTTTGAGACCGTCTCTGATGGAATCCAATGCTACTGAAGGGCGAATTTGGTTACCGTTGTTTGGGGGATTACGGGATTTGATCATGCATGAATCGCACAAATCTAAATATTCCATTCACCCGGGGTCAGACAAGATGTACCAAGACTTAAAGAAGCTCTATTGGTGGCCGAACATGAAAGCTGAGATCGCCACCTATGTCAGTAAATGTCTGACCTATGCCAAGGTAAAGGCTGAGCACCAAAATCCATCCGGTCTACTCCAACAACTGAATCCCAGAGTGGACGTGGGAGAAAATAACATGGATTCGTCTTAGGACTTCCATAACCCAAGTGGTTTATGACCTCCATCTGGTTATTCTATTGACCGACTAACTAAATCTGCTCATTTCTTGCCAATGAAGAAGACTGACAGCATAGAAAAACTCGCCCAATTATACTTAAAAGAAATTGTATGTAAGCATGGCATACCTACGTCAATTATCTCTGATAGAGACAACTTGTTTACATCAAGATTTTGGAAATCACTGCAAGAAGCGATGGGAACCCAACTGGATATGAGCACCGCTTACCACCCAGAGACAGATGGTCAAAGCAAGAGAACTATTCAGACGCTGGAGGACATGTTGCGAGCATGCGTAATTGATTTTGGTAGTAGCTGGGATCGACACTTACCATTGGTCGAATTCTCCTACAATAACAGTTATCATGCGAGCTCAAAGGCTGCGCCATTTGAAGCTTTTTATGGGCAAAGGTGTAAGATCGCCAGTTTGCTGGAGTGAATTGTAGAGATCCCAACTCACTGGCCCCGAATTGGTCCGAGAGACAACAGAAATGATTGTTCAAATCAAGAATCGATTGCTAACGGCCAGAAGCCGTCAGAAAAGTTATGCGGATGTTAGACGCAAACCGATGGAATTTCAAGTGGGTGATATGGTCATGTTAAAGGTATCGCCTTGGAAGGGCGTAATTCGCTTTGGGAAACGTGGTAAGCTGAGTCCACGGTACATTGGGCCATTCAAAATCATAGAAAGAATTGGTCCCGTGGCATACAAGTTGGAGCTTCCTGATAAACTCCGTGGAATTCATAACACCTTCCATGTTTCGAATCTCAAGAAATGTCTAGCGGATGAAAACTTGGTTATCCCTCTTGAAGAGATCCAACTTGACGACAAATTGCACTTTATCGAGGAACCAGTAGAAATCATGGACCGCGAAGTGAAGCAGCTCAAGCAAAGTCGAATTCCTATTGTCAAAGTACGATGGAATTCCAGACGAGGTCCGGAATACACTTGGGAGAGAGAAGATTTCTTCAAAAGAAATTACCCGCATCTTTTCTCGAGTAATAAGAAGACAAGATTGAGGAATCGAGCACCGGGACGGCGCTCCCTTAAGGAGGGGAGGATGTAACATTCCGTATTTAAGGTCACTATTTACTCCGAGCTTTATTTCTATTTTCATTTTTAAGCGAGTTATTAATTTTACGTTTACCCGATTTAGTAAGATTTTCTCGTTCTTAGCTTTGCGTGAGCCGTATTTAGAAATCTATTCCGTCTTCGCATCTTAAGTGATTTAATAATCTCATAATATTCCTCGATGATTATAATTTTCCTCATTTTCATTTTCCGTTGTGTTTCGCGTTTACGTAAATTCTTGCTAAAACTCGCGTTTTTTTTACCTAAAACCTTACCTTTAATAAATTAAACTTACACTAAACTTTAATTAAACTTTTATAAACTAAAAAAAATATATATATATACTTTTTACACAAACCAAGGCCCTATGGCCGGCTTGGCTAACACCACACACAAACCCACTTTACACTTTTCTATAAACTCATTATCACTTCTTCATTTTCCTATACATGCAAGTCACTCTTCATCTCCCATTTTCAAATCTCTTCTCCATCTTTTTCTTTGCCCATTGCTGCCGAAATTACTCTCATCACCACAATCATCATACAAAATTTTCCTACTCCTTTTAGGCATCATAACACCATCCTAAAGCCTCTTGCAAAGTTTGGTGCAATTTCTTGAAGATTTGAAGAAGTTAGGGCTTGTTTCTTGGGTTTTCTTGAAGGGTTTTGTTTGGGGTTTTGTTGGAGGAGTATTATCATCATTTAGGAAGGTTAGAAGTTTGTTAAACTTGGGTGTTCTTTGGTTCGATTCAGCCCACACAAGAAAAGAAGGCTTGGTGTTTGATTCTCTAGCCCTAATCTTTCTTTTGTAAGCCCTAATCTTTCTTTTATTAGTCTTATCTTTTTATTTCTTGTTTTCTTTAATTTTAATCCATGAAAATGGATGTTTAAGTTCTGAATATATATATGTGATGATGTTCTTGAGAGTGTTTTCATTTAGTTATGGCATTGGGTTAGGTCTTAGATGAAGTAAAATGATGTTTACAAAGGTTTTAAGTTGAAATAATGGGACTGTTTTGAAAACAGTAGCAAAACGTGTGATTATCTAAAAATATTTGGCCTGGAGACTATGATTAAATTACATGAATGGAAAAATACATGTCTTAGTATCATAGGATAGTTGGATGCTCAACCAACTCCTTAGGATGAGTGAGTTATGGCCAAAACAAGAAAATAGGTCAAATCTGGACATATGATTAGAATACGAGTTAAACTCCAAATTTTTGCCATAAAATAATAGATCTTAAAGATTGGGTCAGTGGTAGACATCATAAGGAAACCATATCCTTTGACCTCACCTTCATTTCTATCATGGTTTGGGATTTATGGCCATTTTAGTAAAGGGTAAATATTTTTGAAACTTTCTGTTTTGGACAACCAGGGGTAAAATGGTCTTTTCACATAGTTACGAAACTTTGTAAATTATGAGACTTACATTTCTGGAAACTAGACACAAATAGCTTTCCAGGGGTAAAATCCTCATATATAGAACGTTTGTGAGCTAGGCGATATGAGTCCATGAAGTCAAGTTAAAATCAGAAATCAAGTTTTTTACGTCTAGTCTAAAAACTTAAAAACGTATAGTACACCGTGATAAAATAAAAGTTAGAAGCCGAAACTTAGTTGATGTTCATTTGCTTATAAGACCAGGTCACAAGTCAATTTGGTATTAAAAAGGACTTGGGGAAGTATCTAGTTCAAGCCATGCTTATCTTGGAAACACATCTCATGATCACATGCTTAATTTTTACGTATTGTTACTTTCTACGTACTAAATCGCGTCACGTATTTTAGGAGGTGCCTAGGAGTACTTCCCGCTCATTCAAGACTCATAATACTTCTGATCAAATTGTTCTTACAGTGAGTTCATAGCCTCGCCTTTCAACTTTTAAACTGTATTTATAAAACCCCGCGAGGGAGATACATGCTTGTTTTATAAACTGAGCACAAGGAAACGTTTATGGTAAGTGTTTGCACCCTAATATGAGATTAATTCATAAGTAGCTATTTCCAAAAGACCCACATCAAGAACTGTAATAGACTATAATAGGTAAGCGCTAGTACAAGTAAAAAGATCTATTGGTTTGACAGCCCTGTCTGGGGGTATGATCGAATCCTCTCGAGCCCCAACCTCCCCCCAGTCAACGGACAATTTTGGTAATTTAGAAGTTAGGTATAAGGCAATAATACCTAGTTTATGGGTCAACAGAACTTACATACAAGATATGTGTTATACGTCAAGGCTTCGGGTCATGAGATATTGCAATAGAAACTTGTTTAAAGGCTTGTCCGTACAAACAAGTCACACGATGAACAAAATTTGTGTTCTCTTTATCTCTACAAACTCTTATGGATTCACTCAACATATTTTGACTTTTTAGCATTTTATCTCAGTAACAAGGTGATGGAAGCTGTGTAAGAGGATCTGCGCTAAATTTTACGAACTTGTATTTGTTCCATTTTATAAACTAATCATCCATGATTTGGAAAACTTAGTTATGATTTTTGGTAACAGCTCCTGTGGGGACTTATGTTTAATTACTCTGAAACTTTCTTTAAATGGAACAATGTTTTTAAACGCCTCTTTTCGAGTCATTTTCTATATCCTTATGTAATTATGCTATGAATTAACACCCAATGTTGTATATTCCGCTGCGTGAAAATTAGGGGTGTTAAAGAATATTTTCAAGAGCATCAGATTTAATAGATGAACCAGGCAAAAAAATTTTTTTACCTAACAACATACCTTTATATGCGCGCTAAGAACTCCTCGAAGGTCCCTTTGTTATTCATGATCATAATTTTTTTCATTTGAGTATTTATGCACATTTTGGGTGCATTACTATTGAATATTCATATATTATATGTAATTGATATATATATATATATATATATATATATATCGATTGATATGCTTATCCGCGAAGCATCAAGAATTGTTTATTTAGATTTCAAAAATGAAATTTTTATATGTAACAAATATTATTGTGCATATTCATATTATTTATCGATCATCATGCATATTCCTGAAGCATCGTCATGCATTCGCATTCTCATATAAATTATTATTCATATAGTAATCCTTATTTATTTTACGCAATTTGCAGATCATCATGGCCAACCTACCCCCTAACCATAACGAGTTCGCGCCAGCTGCGGAGGCAGCACCAGACAACATGAACGGTTGGGTTGAAGAGGAAGACCCAGAAATGGAGGAAGAGGAGGAAGATCCGGAAGAAGATCCGGAAATGGAAGAAGAAGAGGAAGAGATGAATGCTGATGAAGAATGGGACGGCCCAGAGTGGATACTTCCTTATCAGGGGGCGGACCCACTTTACCCTCCGCCACCTGCATCTGACTCCGAGTCTGAGATTGAGTTTGAGGAGGCTGAGGCTGAGGCTGAGGCTGAGGCCGAGGCTGAAGTTGCACCCATACCACCTCCTGTCCCTGCTAATCCTGTACCTGAGGCTGTTACCATCGGTACTGGCAGACTAATACCACTTAAGAGACTTTTCACTGATACTCAGGTCTGGACAGGATCATCATCATCTGCTGCTGCTGCTGGTCATAACCCCGAGGATCTCACTCCAAGTCACATTAGGAGTGACCTGGATGCACTTCATCGCAGGGTTCAGCATATTGAGGAGGATGATGTGCGTGCCGATAATAAACGACTGAAGATGATGTTAGACTGCAGTGAAAACCGCACTAGAGATGCTTGGAGAGAGCTTGATCGTGCGACATGGCATTACCATCACTTGAGACGTTGGTCTATTACGGTTGAGAATCTTTTACCACCGCGTCTGCAGTATCAAGAGCCGCCATATGCTCTACCTGAGACTCTATTGGCTCCTGTTACTCATAATGATCCTAGAGATCCGTATATTGCCGCACGTGATGCTGCCACTGCTCCTGCTACTGATACTGATGATTCACCTACTCAGAAGGAGACTTCACCATCTGAGCCACAAGGATCTCCACCTCGTGACTCTTAGTAGTTTAATTTTATTAGTAGTATCTTTTATTCTGTAATCACTAAACTGAATCTTCAGTTAGTGAATTGATGCCATTGGTTGTAACGATTTATATCATTTTGTGAAACAATGCAACTATGTATTAACTCTTTTTGGTAATGAATGATGACAATGGCTATCTTTTGATTTACTACTTGATGTTGTTGTGATTGTTGTTATTATTGGTTCGTTTGTATATGATGTGATTATGTCATTATATAAATACTCATTGAGGCTTTCTTTGTGTTGTGATAGAATCATGGCACCAAAAGCAATGAACCAAGCTGCGATTGAGCGACTCATCACTGAGAGGGTCAATGCGGCTGTGGAGGCAGAGCGAGAAAGGCAGGTAAATGCAAGGGGACAAGGAAACATTGCCAACGAAGCTGGGGGCCAAGGTGGGGCGCCAGCTGCTCGAGAATGTACCTTTTCGGGATTCATGAAATGCAACCCTACGGTCTTCCATGGACACGAGGGAGCTGTTGAGCTAAGTAGGTGGTTCGAGAAAACGGAAATGGTTTTTGGGATAAGTGAATGTGCCGAAGCGAGAAAGGTCAAATTTGCTGCTGCCACACTTCAAGGGCGTGCCTTGACGTGGTGGAATTCCCAGGTTGCAACGATGGGATTAGAAGCTGCTAATCAGATCGGTTGGACTGAAATGAGAAGGTTAATGACAGAGGAATTTTGCCCCGTTGAGGAAGTGCAGCGAATGGAGCACGAACTGTGGAATTTGAAGGTTAAGGAGTTTGACATAACTGCTTATACTAAGCGCTTTCATGAGCTGGTTCAACTATGTCCGGAAATGGTCCCGAGTGAACGCAAGAAAATCGAAGCTTATATCCGGGGATTAACTGACAACATAAAGGGTACAGTTATTGGATCCAAACCCACTAGCCTGAATGAAGCTGTGCGGATGGCACATGCCTTGATGGAACAAAAGGCTCAAGCTCGAATAGAAAGGATTGCCGAGGGCAATAAAAGGAAATGGGAAAGCTCACAAGGTGGTAACAACGGTAACAACAGAAACAACAATAGGGACAACACCCGCCATAACCAGCAGAACAATCAAAGGCAGGGGAATGCGCGAGCAATGACCACCGCCCCTGCTGAGCAAGGTGGGTATGCTGGAAACAAACCGCTCTGTAATCGTTGTGGAAAGCATCACTTTGGGTATTGCAAGGTAGTATGTAACAACTGTGGAAAGGCAGGCCACATGGCACGAGATTGTAAGGGCAAAGCTATAGCTACGGGTGCTAACGCGCGACCAACCGTGACGTGTTATGATTGTGGAGAAAAGGGACACACAAGGAACTATTGTCCGAAGAAAAGGGATCCACAAGGTGAGGAAGCTCGAGGTCGGGCTTACGTGATTAGAGATGCTGAGAAACCACACAGCAAAGACCGAATGTGGTCACGGGTACGTTTCTACTCAACAACCGTTATGCAACTGTATTATTTGACTCAAGATCTGACAAAAGCTTCGTGAACACTAATTTTAGTCACTTGATAGACATTAATCCAGTTAGACTAGACACTAGCTAGGAAGTGGAATTGGCCGATGATGAAAATAAAAAAAAAGGTCGCTTAGTACTATTTACTATCCCTAAGTGATGTACCCTGAATTATAACACTTATTAAAATTGACCTTATGCCTATTGAGCTGGGAACTTTTGACGTAGTTATTGGGATGGATTGGTTAGTTAATCAAGACCCGTCTATCATATGTGCATGAGGTAGGCTTTATACCATCAAGAATATACGTTTGGGTAGTGAGGGCGACCATGGTACGTCCCGATTGAAGATAATATCCTGCATCAAGGCCAGTAAATACGTCGAAAGAGGACATCAGTTGTTCATGGCACACGTAACTGAGAAGGAACCAAAGGAGAAACGTTTGGAAGATGTACCGGTGATTAGAGATTTCCCCGAGGTGTTCCCTGATGACTTACCGGGACTCCCCCCACCTTGGCAAGTGGAATTTAAAATTGAACTTGTACCGGGTGCTGCACTTGTTGCACGAGCCCCGTACCGATTGGCACCATCTGAGCTAAAGGAATTGGCGGAGCAGTTGCAAGAGTTATCAGAAAAAGGGTTTATTCGTCCGAGCTCGTCCCCATGGGGAGCTCCCGTGTTATTTGTTAAGAAGAAGGACGGATCATTCCGTATGTGCATCGATTATCGCGAGCTAAATAAGTTGACAGTCAAGAATCGGTATCCACTTCCGAGGATTGACGACCCGTTTGATCAACTTCAAGGATCTAGCGTATACTCAAAGATCAATCTACTGTCTAGTTATCACCAACTCCAAATTAGAGAATAAGATATTCCTATTACTGCTTTTTGGACTAGGTACGGTCACTATGAATTCCAAGTAATGCCGTTTGGTTTAACCAACGCTCTTGCGGTATTCATGGATCTAATGAATCGAGTGTGCAAGCCATACCTCGACAAATTTGTGATCGTATTCATTGATGACATACTTATCTACTCCAAAAATAAAGAAGAGCAAGAATAACACCTGAAGATCATTTTAGAGTTGCTCAAGAATGAGCAATTGTATGCCAATTTCTCGAAGTGCGATTTCTGGCTTGAGTTGGTGCAATTTCTCGGTCACGTGATCAACAATAAAGGTGTTCACGTGGATCCTGCGAAGGTTGAGACTATCCGAAATTGGTCTGCACCAACAACGCCAAAAGAAGTCAGACAATTTTTGGGTTTAGCCGGTTATTTCTCGATGATCCATACGTGGGTTTTTCGTTAATTTCCATGCCTCTAAACTAATTGTCCGAGAAGACAAAAAGTATGATGGTACGGAAGAATATGAGGCATTCCAAACTTTGAAGCAGAAGTTATGCTCCGCTCCTATCCTAGCTTTGCCTGAGGGAACTGAGAACTTTGTTGTATACTGCGATGCGTCGCACAAAGGTTTTGGAGCTGTTCTGATGCAGAGGGAAAAGGTGATAGCATATGCCTCTCGTCAACTGAAGAAACATGAGGAAAACTACACGACCCATGTTATAGAACTTGGTGTTGTAGTGTTTGCACTTAGACTCTGGAGACATTATTTGTATGGTACTAAGTGTACTATGTACACAGATCATAAGAGTCTATAGTACATTCTAGATCATAATGAACTTCAACTTGGACTGCGGCGGATGGATTGAACTTTTAAGTGACTATGATTGCGAAATCCGTTACCATCCGGGTAAGGCCAACATAGTGGCTGACGCCCTGATTCGAAAGGACAGAGAACCAATAAGGGTTAGATCTTTGGTAATGACGGTACACACCAATTTACCCGAGAGAATACTCAATGCTCAGACTGATGCAATGAAAGAGGAAAACGTGAAAGCTGAAAATCTTGGAAGACTAATTAAGCCGATATATGAGACCGCTTCTGATGGAATCCATGCTTCGAGCGCGATTTGGTTACCATTGTTTGGAGGATTACGGGATTTGATCATGCATGAATCGCACAAATTTAAATATTCCATCTACCCGGGGTCAGACAAGATGTATCAAGACTTAAAGAAGCTTTACTGGTGGCCGAACATGAAAGCCGAGATCACCACCTATGTCAGTAAATGTTTGACTGTGCAGGTTAAGCCCTAAGCCCAATAGCCATCGGTATACTACAACAACCTGAAATTTTCAGAGTGGAAGTGGGAGAAAATAACCATGGATTTCGTCTCAGGACTTCCAAGAACGCCAAGTGGTTATGACTCCATTTAGGTTATTGTCGATCGATTAACCAAATCTGCTCATTTCTTGCCAATGAAGAAGACTGACAGCATAGAGAAACTCGCCCAATTATACTTAAAAGAAATTGTATGTAAGCATGGCGTGCCTACGTCAATTATCTCTGATAGAGACAACTTGTTTACATCAAGATTTTATAAATCACTGCAATAAGCGATGGGAACCCAACTGGATATGAGCACTGCTTATCACCCAGAGATAGATGGTCAAAGCGAGAGAGCTATACAGACATTGGAAGATATGTTGCGAGCATGCGTAATTGATTTTGGTAGTAGTTGGGATCGACACTTACCATTAGTCGAATCTACTCACATTAACAGTTATCTCATTCGAGCATTAAGGCTGCACCATTCGATGCTTTATGATGGGCGAAAGTGTAGATAGCAGTTTGCTGTGGGAGGTTGGTGTATAGCAACTCATAGGTCCAGAAAATGGTACGGGAGAACAACTGAGAGATTAGTGCAGATTAAAAATCGGTTATTTGACTGCTCGAAAGCGGTCAGAAAAGTTATGCGGATGTAGACGCAAACCGATGGAATTGTTTCAAGTGGGTGGACACATGGCTTGTTAAAGGTTATCGCCTGATAGGGGTAATTCGCTTTGGGAAACGTGGTAGTTGAGTCCACGGTACTTTGGCCATTCAAAATCAAAGAACGAATTGCGTCCGTGGCATACAAGTTGGAGCTTCCTGATAAACTCCGTGGAATTCATAACACCTTCCATGTTTCGAATCTCAAGAAATGTCTAGCGGATGAAAACTTGGTTATCCCTCTTGAAGAGATCCAACTCGACGACAAATTGCACTTTATTGAGGAACCAGTAGAAATCATGGACCGCGAAGTGAAGCAGCTCAAGCAAAGTCGAATTCCTATTGTCAAGGTACGATGGAATTCCAGACGAGGTCCAGAATATACTTGGGAGAGAGAAGATTTCTTCAAAAGAAATTACCCGCATCTTTTCTCGAGTAATAAGAAGACAAGATTGAGGAATCGAGCACCGGGACGGCGCTCCCTTAAGGAGGGGAGGATGTAACATTCCGTATTTAAGGTCACTATTTACTCCGAGCTTTATTTCTATTTTCATTTTTATGCGAGTTGTTAATTTTACGTTTACCCGATTTAGTAAGAATTTTCCGTTTTTAGCTTTGCGTGAGCCGTAATTAGAAATCTATTCCGTCTTCGCATCGTAAGTGATTTATTAATCTCATATTATTCCCCGATGATTATAATTTTCCTCATTTACATTTTCCGTTGTGTTTCGCGTTTACGTAAATTCTTGCTAAAACTCGCGTTTTTACCCTTAAACCTTACCTTTTCTTAAATTAACTTCACCCTATACTTTAATAATACCTTCTAACAAAAAAAAACAAAAAAAAATATATAAATTTTCCCCATCCTAATCCTAAATCCTTAACACCAACCAACCACACCAACAAATCAAAAAACAAAACCACACAACACCACAACCAAACCCACCCCATCAACACCCACAAACAAAAAACCCAAACCACCAACACAACAAACCACATTCCAATTCATTCCAAAACTCACACCCCCCCCACCACCCAAAAACACCACAAAACACAACAACCCAACACCTCCACAATCCCCTAAATTAATAAAACCAAACCAAACCATACTCAAGATCTTATAAACTTCAATAAAAACAACTTAAAAATATTTAAATTCAACTATAAATACTCAAAAACACCTTATAATACATAATCTTAATATCAAATTTTTTACAAATTATCTAAAACATCCAACACAATAAATTCATTTTAATATAAATCAACCCATATAACTCAACCAAATAAATAAATCCCAAAACTCCCTAAAAAAATTACTAACAAATTAATAATTAAAACAAAAATATAAAACCTTAAAAATTACTAAATTTACTAAAAAAATATAAATAAAAAACAATTTTCAAAAAAATATATATATCAATTTAAATTACAAATCATACAACCAATAATAAATTTCAATAAAAATTAAATTTAAATTTTAAATAAAACACACATAATAAACCCTTTATAACCTCCCAAAAAAAATTAAAAAATTTACCTTTTAAATTATAAAAATATTAATTAATTTTAAAAATATAATATTAAAAATTAACTATCCCACACACATCATATTCTCAACTACCTATAAAACCAAACCACTAACCAAAAATCACCTAATTCCCATTTTTAAAACCCAAAAAAAATTCATTAACAATAAAAAACAACCTTATAAACCATTTAATTAAACTCTACTCCATCCAATTCTTTAATTAAACTCAACAAAATAAAAATAAAACAAACACACACAGATGTATCGTGTGGTGTGTGGTGTGTGTGAGAGTGCTCTTAGGACTTGGAAAGAGCTCTCGCGCTCGCGAGAGAGATGTGTTGAAGTTGTTGACTAAAGAGTGAGCGCGTGTGTCTTGTATTGAGTGTGTGTTGAGAATTGTGGGTGGTTGATAGTTTAATGTGTGAGCCGTGTGTGTAGTTTGTGTGTGTGTCGAGAGGTTAGCCAGCTTGGCGTGAGAGATAAGTTAATGGGGTTTATACACGTTTTCCAAATTTATGCAAAAGTTATAGTCTTTGGTAAATCGGTCGTATCTCGCTCATCCGGAGGAGATATGGCTCTATCCAATTAACCACATATACATTAAACACATACCTACATCATTATCAAATTTCCCAGGTACCTTATTACCAAAAAAAAATAGTAATCACCTTGTTGTTGTGTGTATAGAGCGCCTGTAGTGTCCGTTTTACAGAGAACTCGCTCTCACACGCTGCTACCACTCTAACAAATCAATCCAAACATCATTTTAATTTCACCCTCTACAGACCTCACACACAATGCCATAACTAATTATTAGACACATTAATAAATATACAAACACATTATTTCCAGAACCAAACTTCCATTTTCATGAATTAAAATTAAAGAAAACAATAAATAAAAAGGTAGAACAAATAAAAAGGATATTAGGGCTTACAAAAATGAAGATTTAGACTAGTGAATCAAACAAAAACCCTCCTTTCTTGTGTTGGCTGAAATCGAACCAATGTAACACAAGATTAGCTAGCTTCTAATCTTCTTCTAATGAGGATAATACTCTTCCAATCAAAACCTAATCAAAACCCTCAAGAAAACCTAAGAAAACAAGCCCTAAACACCTTCAAATCTTCATGAAATTGCACCAAACTTTGCAAGAGGCTTAGGGATGGTGTTAGGAGGATAAAAATGAGTAGGAAAATTTTGTGTGATGGTGGTGGTGGTGCTAGAAATTTCGGCAGCCAAGGGGTCCAAGAGGAAAGGAAGAGAGATTTTGAAATGGAGAGAAATGAAGAGTTTTTGCATGTGTGGGAAAGTGAAGATGATAATTGTGTTTATAGAAAATTGTATTGAGTTGGAGTGTGGTGTTGGGTAAACCAGCTTTAGGGCCTAGGGGGAGGGAAAATATTTTTTTTTTGATTTTTATGTTATAAGTTTATTAAAGTATATTGTAAAGTATAATTAAGAAAAGGTAAGGTTTAAGGTAAAAACGCGAATCACAACGGAAAATGAAAATGAGGAAAATTATAATCGTCGGGGAATAATATGAGATTAATAAATCACTTACGATGCGAAGACGGAATAGATTTCTAATTACGGCTCACGCAAAGCTAAGAACGGAAAATTCTTACTAAATCGGGTAAACGTAAAATTAACAACTCGCATAAAAATGAAAATAGAAATAAAGCTCGAAGTAAATAGTGACCTTAAATACGGAATGTTACATCCTCCCCTCCTTAAGGGAGCGCCCTCCCGGTGCTTGATTCCTCATTCTTGTCTTCTTATTTATCGTGATAAAGTTGCTGGGTAATTTTGTTTTTTGAAGAAATTTCTATCTTCCCATGTATTTCTGGATCTCGTATGAATTCCATCGAACTTTGACAATAGGAATTTGACTTTGCTTGAGCTGCTTTACTTCGCGGTCCATGATCTCTACTGGTTCTTTAATAAAGTGCAATTTGTCATCGAGTTGGATCTCTTCAAGAGGGTATAAAAATGTTTTCATCGCTAGTCATTGACATTAGATTTCGAACCATGGAAGGTTGTATGAATTTCCCTACGGAGTTTTTTCAGGAAGCTCCAACATTATATGCCAATGGGGACCATCTTTCTATTGATTTGAATGAGTCCCAATGGTACCGTGGACTCAACTTACCACGTTTCCCAAAGCGAATTACGCCCTTCCAAGGCGATACCTTTAACATGACCATATCACCCACTTGAAATTCCATCGGTTTGCATCTAACATCTGCATAACTTTCTATGACGGCTTCCGAGCAGTCAATAACCGATTTTTTAATTCTGCAATATCATTCTCAGTTGTCTCACGTACCATTTCTGGACCTATGAGTTGGCTATCTCCAACCTCACTCCAGCAAATACTGGCGATCATACCTTTCGGCCATATAAAGCTTCGAATGGTGAGCACTTAATTGCTCGCATGATTAAACTGTTATTGTTAGGAGGAATTTCGACTAATGGTGATGTGTCCGGATCCAATACTACCAAATTCAAATTACGCAATGCTAGCAACATATCTGCCATATGTCTGTTTAGCTCTCTCGCTTTGACCATCTATCTCTGGGTGATAAGATTGTGCTCTATCCAGTTGGGTTCCCATCGCTTAATGCACGTGATTTTATAAATCTTGATTGTAAACAAGTTGTCTCTATCAGTGATAATTGATCGTAGGACCGCCATGCTTACATACAATTTCTTTTAACGTATAATTGGGCGAGTTTCTCTATGCTGTCAGTCTTCTTCATTGGCAAGAAATGAGCAGATTTGGTTAATCGATCGACAATAACCTAAATGGAGTCATAACCACTTGGCGTTCTTGGAAGCATGAGCGAAATCCTTGGTTATTTTCTCCAATTCCACTCTGGGATTTCTGGTTGTTGTAGTAGAACGGATGGCATTTGGTGCTTGGCCTTAACCTTGGGCACAGGTCAAACATTTACTGAATAGGTGGTGCATCTCGCTTTCATGTTCGGGCCACAGTAAAGCTTTCTTTAAGTTTGGTTACATCTTGTCTGACCTCCGGGTAGATGGAATATTTAAATTTGTGCGATTCATGCATGATCAAATCCCGTAATCCTCCAAACAATGGTAACCAAATTCGCCCTTCGAAGCATTGGATTCCATCAGAACGGGTCTCAAATATCGGCTTAATTAGTCTTCCAAGATTTTCAGCTTTCACGTTTTCCTCTTTCATTGCATCAGTCTGAGCATTGAGTATTATTCTCGGGGTACAATTGTGTGTACGTCTATTCACTAAAGATCTAACCCTTATTGGTTCTCTGTCCTTTCGAATCAGGGCGTCAGCCACTATGTTGGCCTTACCCGGATGGTAACGGATTTCGCAATCATAGTCACTTAAAAGTTCAATCCATCGCCCTCTGTCTCTTGTTTGAGTTTTTGTGATTAGAATGTATATAGTCTCTTATGATCTGTGTTCATAGTACACTTAGTTACAATACAATTAATGTCTCAGAAGGTCTATGCTCTAAGTGCAAACACTACAACACCAAGTTCTATAACATAGGTCGTGTAGTTTTCCTCATGTTTCTTTAATTGTCGAGAGGCATATGCTATCACCTTTTCCCTCTGCATCAGAACAGCTCTAAAACCTTTGTGCGACGCATCGCAGTATAAAACATATTTCTCAGTTCCCTCAGCAAGCTAGGATTGGAGCGGAGGCATAAACTTCTGCTTCAAAGTTTGGAATGCCTCATATTCTTCCGTACCCCATTCATACTTTTTGTTCTTCTCGGTCAATTTAGTTAGAGGCTTGGAAATTAACGAAAAACCCTCGATGAATCTTCGATAATATCCGGCTAAACCCAAAAATTGTCTGACTTCTTTTGGCGTTGTTGGTGCAGACCAATTTCGGATAGTCTCAACCTTCGCAGGATCCACGTGAACACCTTTATTGTTGATCACGTGACCGAGAAATTGCACCAACTCAAGCCAGAAATCGCACTTCGAGAAATTGGCATACAATTGCTCATTCTTGAGCAACTCTAAAATGATCTTCAGGTGTTATTCTTGCTCTTCTTTATTTTTGGAGTAGATAAGTATGTCATCAATGAATACGATCACAAATTTGTCGAGGTATGGCTTGCAACACTCACGTTCTAATTAAGATCCTTGAATACCGCAAAAGAGCGTTGGTTAACCAAACGGACATTCACTTGGAATTCATAGTGAGTTCCTAGGTCAAAAAAGCAGTCATTGGGAATATCTTATTCTCTAATTTGGAGTGGTGATACCACGACCGTAGATATCGATCTTTGAGTACACGCTGGAACCTTGAAGTTGATCGAACAGGTCGTCAATCCTCGGAAGTGGATACCGATTCTTGACTGTCAACTTATTTAGCTCGCGATAATCGATGCACATACGGAATGATCCGTCCCTTTTCTTAACAAAATAACAGGAGAGCTCCAATGGAGGAGGAGCTCGGAAGAATAAACCCTTTTTCTGATAACTTCTGGCAACTGCTCCGCATATTCCTTTAGCTCTAGATGGTGCCAATCGGTATTACGGGGCTCGTGCCAACAAGTGCAGCCACGGTACAAGTTCAATTTTAAAATTCCACGTGCCATGGTGGGGGGGAAGTCCCGGAAAGTCACGGAGACACTCGGGGAAAATCTCTAATCAACGTTACCATCTTCAAACGTTTCTCCTTTGGTCGCTTCTCTGTAACGGTGTGCCTACATGAACAACTGATGCTCCTCTTTCGACGTATTTTACTGGCCTTGATGCAGGATATTATCTTCAATCGGAAGTACCTTGGTCGCCCATCTATATACCATACCGTTTTATTCTTGTTGGGTTTTATTGTACTACCTTCTGCCACATATGATAACGGCGTCTTGATCAACTAACCAATCCATCCCAATAACTACGTCAAAAGTTCCCAGCTCAATGGGCATAAGGTCAATTTTAAATAAGTGGTTTAATAAGTTCAGGGTACATCCTCTTAGGATAGTATTAGTACTAGCGACCCTTCCATCGGCCAATTCCACTTCCTAGCTAGTGTCTAGTCTAACTGGATTAATGTCTATCAAGTGACTAAAATTAGTGTTCACGAAGCTTTTGTCTGATCGTGAGTCAAATAATACAGTTGCATTACGGTCTGTTGAGTGAAACGTTACCCGTGACCACATTCGGCTCTTTGCTGTTTCTCTGCAATTCTCTAATCACGTAAGCCCCGACTCGAGCTTTCCCCTCACCCTTGGATGGATCCCTTTTCTTCGGACAATTGTTCCTTGTATGTCCCTTTTCTCCACAATCATAACACGTCATGGTTTGTCGCATATTAGCACCCGTAGCTATAGCTTTGCCCTTACAATCTCATGCTATGTGGCCTGTCTTTCCATAGTTGTTACATACCACCTTGCAATAACCAAAGTGATGCTTTCCATAACAATTACAGAGCGGTTTGTTTCCAGCATACCCACCTTGCTCAGCAGGGGCGGTGGTCATTGCTCGCGCATTACCCTGCCTTTGATTGTTTTGCTGGTTATGGCGGGTGTTGTCCCTATTGTTGTTTCTGTTGTTACCACCTTGTGAGCTTTCCCATTTCCTTTTATTGCCCTCGGCAATCCTTTCTATTCGAGCTTGAGCCTTTTGTTCCATCAAGGTAATGTGCATCAGCCACAGCTTCCATCAGGCTAAGGGTTTGGATCTAATAACTGTACCTTTATGTTGTCAGTTAGTCCCCCGGAATTAAAGCCTCGATTTTCTTTGCGTTCACTCGGGACCATTTCTAGACATAGTTGTACCAGCTCATGAAAGCGCTTGGTGTAAGCAGTTATGTCAAACTCCTTGACCTTCAAATTCCACAGTTCGTGCTCCATTCGCTGCACTTCCTCAACGGGGCAAAATTCCTCTGTCATTAACCTTCTCATTTCAGTCCAACCGATCTGATTTGCAGCTTCTAATCCCATCGTTGCTACCTGGGAATTCCACCACGTCAAGGCACGCCCTTGAAGTGTGGCAGCAGCAAATTTGACCTTTCGCGCTTCAGCACATTCACTTATTCCAAAAACCATTTCCGTTTTCTCGAACCACCTACTTAGCTCAACAGCTCCCTCGTGTCCATGGAAGACCGTAGGGTTGCATTTCATGAATCCCGAAAAGGTACATTCTCGAGCAGCTGGCGCCCCACCTTCGTTAGCATTGTTTCCTTGTCCCCTTGCATTTACTTGCCTTTCTCGCTCTGCCTCCACAGCCGCATTGACCCTCTCAGTGATGAGTCGCTCAATCGCAGCTTGGTTCATTGCTTTTGGTGCCATGATTCTATCACAACACAAAGAAAGCCTCAATGAGTATTTATATAATGACATAATCACATCATATACAAACGAACCAATAACATTACGGTTTAAATAAGGTTATACATAACAGTGTATTTTGTCTTATGTAGTTACATGCAGATGGTACATGTATTGTGTTAGTGCCATTACTCTTAAAAGATTAGACACATATTGTGTTAAGAGAATTTAACAAAATGTAAAATTTTCTCTTAGCACTCTACAGCATATTATTATATTAAATAGTTAAGTTAGTTCATTTGACAGTTGAAAAGTTTTACTGCAACCTAGCACAATGTTTTTTGTCAGTATATTGCTATTCATTGTATTTTATTTTATGTTGTGCATTTCACTTAAAATTTTCTTATTTACTTGCTGTCAATTTAAAAAGTTATTGCGCTTTTACGAATGTATTTTGTGGTGCTGCATTACAGTTTTAGTTTAAAAGTTTACGCATTGATTAATTTAGCTCATCTCAGTTAAGAAAATCTAAATTCATCACAGTTATAATAAAATTGTTGTATATAGATTACAGTTTATTAAAAAGTTAGTGTATCGCAATTGTTTGTAAATTTTGTCTGAGTTACTGGCATTTACGCGAATTTGTATTTTTGTTAGGTGCATTACACTTAAAGATATTCTTTTACATATCAATTAAATAGTTATATTGCTTATTACATATTAAGAAAATGCAATATTATGTGACTCAAGTCGGGTTCAAATGCATGGTGTTTTTGACGAATTTCTAGAGTTTTATTAGTTTATAATTATTCATTATTTATGTTGAAATATGATACTAACGACATAAACAGGAAGAAGAGATTAGGGCGGGACGTCTTTTACGATTGTAATACATTAACGCGAAGTTATACAAGAATTGGCGGTATACTACGGTTATAGCATCGTGTTTATAATCCTTTAATTATTTTCATCTTTTTTTTCATTTAGTATATTTATTCCGTTGTTGGATGTTCGTCTTATTTACGTTATTATTACTTGCAAAAAATAACTAGCGGTTTTTTTTTACTTAAAAACTTTACCTTTTACTTTCAAATTATCTTTACATCTAAACTTTTAATTAAATATATACATAAAATTAAAAATCAAAAAAATATAATAGTTTTTTTGCCCACAACCCCCCCCCCCCAAGGCCCTAGGCCGGTCTTACCTTTCCCACACTCAACCTCAATTCATTTTTCTATAAACTCATTATCATCTCTACTTTCCATACATGCAAGTCACTTCCATTTCTCCGTTAAAAGATTTTCTCAAAATTTTCTATATTCCTCTTTGGTTTTCTCCCCCATTGGCTTGCCAAATTCATCTACACCACCACGCCACCATCTACACAGAAATTTTTTCATCTCCTTTTTTTCCATTATACACATCCCTAAGCCTCTTGCAAAGTTTGGTGCAATTTCATAAAGATTTGAAGGAGTTTAGGGCTTGTTTTCTTAGGTTTTCTTGAGGGTTTTGATTTGAGCGGATTTGTTAGAAAGAGTTTATCACCATTAGTGGAAGGTTAGGAAGATTGTTAACTCATGTGTTACTTTGGTTCGAATTCAGCCAACACAAGAAAGGAGGGTGTTTTTGTTTGATCACTAGTCTAAATCTTCATTTTTGTAAGCCCTAATCTTCGTTTATTTGTTTCTTTCCTTTTTATTTATTTTTTTCTTTAATTTTAATCCATGAAAAGGATATGTTTAATTTCAGTAATTATGATATATGATTATGATCTTGAGGGTGTTTTGGATTAGTTATGGTATTGGGTTAGGTCTTAGATAATTAAAATGATGTTTAAAAAGGTTTTGAGTTTGAAATATGGGTTGAGTGGTTTTGAAAATCATAGAGTAAAACGTATCATATGAAAGCTCTAAAATTTAGCTTGGGGTCTATGAGATTTCAAACTTCTTAGGTAGTTGTATATTTGTCTACAGTATATATGAGATAGTTGGATGCTTCAACACAAACTCCTCCGGTATGGGATGTAGGGAGTTATGGTCACAAATAGCGGAAATGGTCAAATCTGGACATGTGTTTAGAATACGAGTTAAACTCCGAAATATTTTTGCCATAAGAATAATAGATTTTTTTTATTGGCGACCGTAGTAGACATCTAATGGGAAAAATAATCCTTCGAACTACTCCTTTATTTATATCTTGGTTTGGGATTTATGGCCATTTGGTAATGGGTAATAAAATTTTGCAAACTTTCATGTTTTGGTACAAATAATACCAGGGGTTCAAATGGTCTTATTTGACATAGTTACGCCGATACTTTGTAAATTTGTGAGACGCTTGCTTTGTCTGGTAATCTGACTATATTGATTTCAAGGGGTGAAGACTCATCTTATAGAATATTTTGTGTGCTTTTGAGGAGATATGTGTCCATGATGTCAGATTGTTATATTCAGAAACCTAGTTTTGACGTCATATAGTCTAAAAATTGTAAATCGAAATGTACACCAGGATAAAATAAAAGTTAGAAGCCGAAACTTGGTAGATGTTCATTTGACTATAAGACCAGGTCACATGTCATTTTGGGTTTAAAAGGTTGGGTAACGTTAATAGTTGAAATGCCAATACGTTAGCTCGGGAAACACTCATCTCATGATCACCATGTTTAATTTTCTTATCTATGTGTCAATTTCTAGAGGTACTAAATCGAACGCACGTTCACGTCTTTTAGGAGGTGCTATGAGAGTACTTCCCTCGCTCGCTCAAGACTATAATATTCTTGAGAATTTACTATTTTCTTACGGTGATGTTTATAGTCCTCGCATTTTTTATTCTAAATTGTTTTATAAACCCTAGCGAGGGAGATAACGAGCTTGTTTTTATAATAGAACATAAGTTTGCGTTAACATCGCTAATAAAAAGTAAGCGAAATATCATGATTTGTTATATTGCCTGGGAATAAGGCATACGCTTATACATGAAAATAGTACTATTTGGAAGATTACCACCTCCGATCTGTGACGACCTAGCTATAGCTTGTGTTTGGGAAATCTTAACAACACGGCTGTGCATGCTATAGAGATTTAAGATACATCTACATAGCGAGGTGTATAGTTGGTCATTTATACTGAATATATGTATAGGTTTCGATGTCATGAGGTTATAATTTTCCCCCTTATAAACGTGTATGATCCACATCGTTATATCCAAAAAAACATTTTGAAAATGATACTGTGTTCGGAAAATTTTATTGTTTATACTATATATTATTAACTTCTATGAATTCACTCAACATTATTGTTGACGTTTTAGCATGTTTTATCTCAGGTACTTGAAGTGGTAATTCGGATTGATGGAGATATGAAGGCCCGCTAAATAATTATTCATTCGAAAACGTTTTGTAAAACATTGTATGATGTTGTGAAACTTATTTGGGGACCGTGATGTAAACTTTTATTATTCGAATGGATGAAATTTTCTTAAAACGTCTTTTGTGGTGTCGTTGTTTTATGATTTGAGTTATTTTGTTTGCTATGACGTAACACCATTTGACTCTTCCGCTGACATGACGCTGAAATGAGGGTGTTACAGTTTGGTATCAAGTGCTTAAGTTATAGAGAACACAAAGATTTTTGGAAAAAAGGAAAAATTTTTAACAAACTAATTTTATTTAAAAAGCTTTTGACTATAACTGTGGCAAGAAGAAAAAATTTGTTTCCCTCTGAATACGACCAAGACGGATTGAGAAGTTTTATTTTGATAATATTTATAATATTTATTTATGAATTTAATATTATGTTGTAAATTTATTTTTATGATAATTTTTTTTAATACTGATATGTGAGATATTTATACGACGCGATCTGCATGAGAACCTAAACCCCCCTAATGAATCCGAACAAAGCTATTCCCGAAGAAAACCCAGTTATTCCCGATCCGAACCAAGTTGTGGATGTCCATGATCCTAACGAAATGGTTGACATTCCGAACGACATTGATTTAGTTGATTATGATGGGTATGATGAAGAAAACCCGGAAGAAGATCCGAAAGAAGACCCGGAAGAAGAAACAGAATCCGAATAATAGGATTGTGAATCAATTTTCCCCATTATGTTGACCCACATCAGCCCGGTGTTTTGATACATTTAACCCCCTACCAAATTGGTTTGGTTAGAGGAGATTGATTGGTGTAAATGAAGTGTTAATAATGAGGATATTGAAGACGAAGATTTGTATACAAACCTCCAAAATGGGTTCGCAGCGGATTAAGGATTCCGGGGCTTGTTACTTCTAAGATCAAAAGCCCACAAGATTATATAAAGATCGACATACAAAGTCGTTTAAAATTGATCACAATGGGATTTTAAATAAAAGGAGTCATTTTCACAAAAGCTTTTAGGCTTTTACTTGTTCTTTGTTTAAACATTACGGAAAGATAACTTAGATTTCCCAAAACGTGTGATGCACATATATCCTTTAACAGTGAATCCAAAACATAAATCAATAGTATCCTTGGCATCTCGGTGCCTAATGTGACCTCCTGATAAAAACATTTGGCTTAAAACATTCACTAATTGTTGGTTGAATTTCACTTTAGGTTTTATGTATTCTAAATTATGCAGGACCGCAGATTTTCCCGTGATGTTACAACAGATGCCAACAATCACAAACCAGATTACTGTCTGCACTAAGCATTCATGACAACGAAGCTCTAACCTATATTTTGCTTATGTTAGATTATTGAGTAAAAAGAATCGGTCACCCCTTTATATTTATTGTTTATAATAATTCGTAGTTTAATAGTTAACTAGTCGTTTTCGGTTTTAAGTGGGTACGAAATACCCGGTATATTATAAGTTCTAGATATAGCTTCTTCCAATTTGGAAGAGGTAAGTCTGAGTCATTATTTTCCATTTTACAAAGAACACATTTTCTCATCTCTAGCATATTCTCTCTGTGTTCTCTCTCTAGAAACTTAGCTTAAAACCATTCGAATCATCACCGTGTTATGTTTAAACGATCTTAACAAAAATTGGTATCAGAGAAGGTGGATTCGTTGTTTGATTTGTGTGGTTATTATATCAATATTGTAGTGCTTCAATTTTGAAGGAAAAAAAATACCACGGTCACTTTTGATTTTGGGCTTTTACTTGTTAATCTTGCTCTTCTAACTTGTTCATACACATCAAAAAGGGTTAGAAGTGTTACAAATTTCGTGGATAAATTACAAGCTCCTAGTTCGAATTATAAGCTTTTTAAGACTTTGTGTTCTTCGTGGAGGGTTATTCTTATTGGACGATTTCAATGGGAAATACGATGTTAAGGAGTGTTAAATCGTCTTACACACTTAATATTGTATGGTTGTAACCTAGTTTAGTGCTTGAAAGGATCATATGGCATTGATTGTGGTTCAATGCGAGAATTGTGTTCATCATGGCAGGTTTGGTGAAGGAGGAGACATAAATCCACGTTTTTAGAAAGCAGACGTGCGAGTTGACAAAAGTCAAAGGCGAGTTTGTTTAATTTTAATTAATTATATTCGCGAGCCGGTTTGTCTTAAATATGGTGGCGATGTTTGCTTGTCGCGGCGGTTTACACAGGATAGTGGCGCAGTTGGCTTGAAAATATACAGTCGGCGAGTCTTCGGTAAAAGGAAGCGAGTCTGCTATGGCGAGTTGTTCACGGCGAGTTGCTCACGGCGAGTTGCTCACGGCGAGTTGCTCACGGCGAGTTGCTCACGGCGAGTTGCTCACGGCGAGTTGCTCACGGCGAGTTGCTTAGTTTATTGGCAGCGAGTTATACAGGTTGAAGGCGGTTTGAATATTTTATTAGAAAAATACTCGAACAAAGCTATGGCGGTTTGAAAACTCTACGGCGGGTTGCTCAAAAACCTAGACGGCGGTTTGGTTGATTTCAAAGAAAAAAAAACAAGCTGCGGTTTGATTGAAACATATACAGACGGACACCACTTTTGCGACACTTTTTGGCTGGAAAAATTAAGTATTTGTTATCTTTTTTCTATAGACTTTTTAACTTAATTTTTACATCAAATTCAAATTTGGTTAATAGGTAAAATTATTATCGGTCGACACCTTTTGCGGACACTTTTTTAGCGGAAAAAATTAGTAATATAAGATATAATTTTTTCTTTACGCCTTTTTAGCTTTATTTTTACACCAATTTAGATTTTGGTTTTAGGATAAAAAAATTCATAAATCCAACTGCGCCAAATTTCAAGAACAAATCAACAAACCCAAATATCACAAAACCAATTATTCATTTACGGTCTTTTCTATTGATTTTCTAAAACTCCGGTCTAACTTCATTATCGGTTTAATCTTAGACGTGTAATTTCCCCGTGAACGTTAATTGCATTCATAACCAATACATCAAGACGTCTAATATGTCAGAAGATATTTGGTATGCCGGTTCCGATACACGCCCACCAATGCTTGACAGAACAGACTTTGAATCTTGGCAACAACGCATTCGTCTGTATTGTCTGGGAAAAGATAATGGATCAGATCGAACATTATGAATCGATTTCTGAAGGTCATTTCATATGGGTACGTTAATACGAAATCCTGCTGAAGATGCTGAAGAAACTGAGGGTTGCACCTTCAAACAAGGTCCAAGAAAACGTGCTAGAGTCTTTACAGACTCCTTTCTGCTAAAGATAAAGAAAAAAGGTATAAAGCTGACATTCGTGTGACGAAATATCTTACTTCAAGGTTATACCATAAAAGACATGATAACACTCGATCAACCATTACAATGACGCCAAAGACATTCGCGCGCATTAAATGTGAAGATGGTTTGGAAGGTTCTGAGTTCAACAAAGAATGACAGGGAATCACAATTATACGATGATATTTGAACGCTTTTGTTCAAAATCAAAGAAGAGACATCATGTTTACTAGTGTTAGTTTTCTCGAAGTCATTAAACGACATGAGTAACATCAAAATGACACATGTCTTAGAATTGCAGCTTTAACTACTAGTTTGTGAACAACAATGTTACCTGAATGGAGTAGATTCTATTACTGAAGTCATAACTAAACAGAGGTTTGAAAGGTTAACTTTGATCGTTGTATGCTACTTGAAGCATACATGAGTACATGCAAATGAGAACTAGGATTGCTGGATGATGGAATAAGTTCATTCAACCTATGATGACCCTTGGCACTAGTGTCTATGCTTCTAATCAGAAGTATCCAACACAATCATCTGAGTCTCCACAATTCTCAAATCAACCATCAATTGTTGATAACTGTCAAATGGACACAGGAAGCACTTCAACAGATAACTTGATTGAAAGCATAACCAACACACTTGCCCTCCTTCCCGAACCTTCTCAAACGCAAGGAAACAATTGCTAAGTTCAAGACGGCCGAGTTGTTGTTCAGGTGTTCGAGGTAGATACAATGAGAATAATCAAGGAAGACCATTTAGAGGAAACAATGCAAGAGGATATGTTGTAGCTGGGATATGTTGGATTGTCAAACAGAGTTGGAAACATGAATCCTGGTCAAGATATAAACCATTATGTTGCTACAACTGCTAAAGGAATTGGGAACATATTGCACGACAATGTCCACAACCAAGCATCCTCAGGATTCAGGACTTACTTCAAAGGAACACAGATGCTGCTTATGCAAGCCCAGGAGAGTGGTGCAGTACTGGATGAAGAACAGTTGTTGTTTCTTGCAGGAGAACGTGCCACCAATTTTGATGACGATGTGGATGATTTGGCACTCAATGTGGACCATGTCTTTGAAACTGATCAATGCGATGCATTCGACTTGATGTTGTTGAGGCGTCCACCACACAGTCCATGTTCATGGTAAATCTTTCATCTGAAGATCCAATCTCACATGTGCCGGGCCTTCATATGACCGAATTACTCTGCGTTTGAGGTACAAGGATTCATGATACTTTGTAGATCATATGGATGAAGTTACAGGGAAGTACACTAGATGCAAGCGTATTGTTCAACATAACTCGGTTGTTGACTATGATGCTGACTATTGAGTGATAGTAATATTATTCCGTATGTTCAAGTAAGTGGAAGACACGAAGTACATTGTTGTACAAAGTAATGTATCTTCTGTGGTTAAATGATGCATTGATTGTTCTCATTTCTCGAAGGGAAATGCTTATGACAGGGGTTTGTCCTAAAGTATGTCTACTAATTAGCAGGGTTGTTAAAATATTAATGACCTTTGACTTCTAACTTGGAGATATAAAGGAATGTCGGGGTGTAGAAACAAAGGCTAGTTTGAATTAACTGTTAGAGAGAACGAAAGATTGATGAAACAAATGAGAATAATTGTCTTCTGACCGAAATCGAAAAGAAACTTCTTTAAATCGGAAACTTCATTTTGTCATATTGCAAATTCGCTCTACCCTTAACCATCATAAGATAATGTGGGAAGAAGCGATACATTTTGAAAAAAAGGATTTTAAACAAAAACGAGAAATATTCCTTGAAGAGTTTTTTAGACATCTAAAAGGTCTAAAAGAAAGGTTGAAGATCGATTATACAAATAATGATCAGTCTGTTTTCAAAATAACGGTTTCACATGATAGGTAAACAAAATCGTTTTTATGTGAAAAGAAACGAATGAGTAGGCGATAGGGCTACAAATATCCCTTATGGTCTCACCGTGCAAAGCTAGTTCAACTGCCCTCTATAATGGTCAATGTTAATAGTCATGCTCCAATCATGTAACGCCTATTGTACATGGATATCAAGGATACTCGGTGAGATTTCTGAGCAACTAGGAATAGATTGCTTGTGGAAAATGAATAACCCTCAATGTGTGGAAAATAAAGTTAGGATTGCCCCCCCCCCCAGATTACTCGAAGGAGAATCTTTCTTTGCACCTTTTGCTCACAAGAAATCTGGTCCCCAGAACAGATATTTGGTCCTGAATAATATATGTCAGGAAAAAGGCTGAGACCTCAGTTCCAAAACCACTTTCAGCATTGACAGTGTATCCACCCAATACTCCTGTCAAGCTGTCCAACAGAGTTTCTTTCCCTCCATTTAAAAGTCGCATAAGTGAAGATTATTCTTTATGTACTCACACAACTTTTTTGGAATTTGACAAAATTTGTAAAAAGAGAATCACCCAACAGTCATTACAGGAGGGGGAAAAGAGGTTGTTGGACAAACAAAAAGCATGTTACCTCAACTGAAGTTATTCATTTTTCAAACTCTTAAAGAAACACTTTTGCAGGGAGTTCAAACGGCCCTCTTTAAAGAAGTTAAAGTTAATGGAAGAAATTTTTGATCAAATGTCAGATGAGGTGGTCAGAATGTCTGTGGACAAGCAATGTGCTGAAATTGTGAAGAATAACTTCTCATTGAAAATGAGGAATCTGATTGCTAATTGTTTGTCGACATCAATGTTGTTTGATGTGGAAAAATCACGTTGTCTAGACTCTTGATAGCTGAGATGTCTAAGTTACATAAATGAGTCAAAAAAATATTTCAAAACTTGAAAGGGAATACTAAATTTTGCAATTAAAAGTATCAACTTCTTCTAAAGAACTTTTTAGGAATATAAATATACAAGGCATCACAGGAAGTCCTCATGATTTTAACTCATCTTTAAGATCTAAGAATCTAGGGAACAGCAGATTCAAGAAAAGACAACGTGATTAGAGACTGAAAGTTCTAGTCTCTACTATGTGAATGACCATAAGTTTTGAGCCTTATAATGCTACACGATGTCACTGATCTTCTTGGAACAGATATGAGCGTTTTTAAAAGGAGCAAAATAGAAAGGTTTAAAGCAGCATTACAAGAAATGTTTGAAGTTATGTATGATTACGCGCACAGCACTATATACGAACAGACATCTTCCTTGTTAACAAAGATTGAGGATCTAACAAGGCTACAATTAGAAGGCAAATTTGAAAGGTGCCACTAGAAGTTCTGGTCAAAAACAAAAGTTCTTGCTCCTGGTATGTATGCCATCGTTTTAGAACCAATCCTCTCGCCATTAAGAACAATAGGAATGCTCATTTTATCCTTTATCAACTCTTTAGGAGAGTGTAGAAACAGTTAGGGATGATTTAGAGGAAGCTAGAGTAGTTAAACCACTGATAATGCATTAACTATGCTTGTAAAATACACGAAGTTATCACGGAATTGTTAGACTAGGTCTTGGCACTTGCCCAAAAGGTTTCATGAAAGAAGATAACCAGGCACCTTCTAATCCCCTGTAACTAGGTATAAAAAAGCAAGTTACTTTAAAGATAAGCAGAGGAACTTCATCTAGTAACACACAGAAAACACGATGTGCACCAGAAAGTTTCAACAGACTAATGTCTTATGATTCATTCTACAGTGTAAAGCAGTTCCACTCGTGCAAGCGGGATCAAAAGCCTAGAAGCAATACAAACCACAATAGGATCCTGCCAGCTAAGAGTGTGAATAACAAGAAAGTAGAAGACCATCCTTGAACAAATAAGTCTGTTTGGACAAAAGTGAATCGGGTTGATTCTAGCATTAGCTCTAAGCGTGTTGTAATTAATTCGAATTCTGAATCTGTGTGCAAAATGTGTAACAACTGTTGGAATTCTAGGCCAAATCATGAATTGTAGTTGTTGTTAAGTTATTTTGAGCTCTGTGAATGCTTACCCCCACTAGTTAAAAATTATCTTGAAATAAAGGGAAGCAGATTTGGAAAACCAAAAGGCAAACTGTTGATAACAGTTTTGAAACATGACCAATAAGATTTGGCAACCAAAGGCAAAATGTATGATAAACTGTTGAACTAGAAAAAGTAGGTTTGGAAAAGCAACGGGTAAACTATTGCTAATGTTGGTCTATCGAATAGGACCCATAGGAATAATTACCTCAGGGAAAACTTAATTGTGGTTATCAATGGAGACCTACAGGAAAGAAGTTTGCCTTAGGAGAGAACTGTGAACTATAAATAGGTTTCCTGTGACATGTAATACTGTGTCAGTAAACCAACAGGACCCAATCACAAATTGGGGAATCGAAATTCAAACCCTCCAAATTCTGACTGTGTTCAAATCAGGTTGGTTCAGTTTATCCTTTGGTTTTGGACTAAGGCTGTTTCAAAACTCGTTTTAGAGGATATGAATGTCTCTTGTACACATAAGTTTAGGACACGAGCCTATGTTGAGTTTGGAAAAAAAGTTTAAGCTCGTTCTTCATCATATATGATGTCTGCTCTTATCAGTTCAAGACCTCGGTCTTCATTGTCCAAAAGACGTTTAAAACAAATCAAGTTCAACCATCGTTTCTCAAATGTCACAATGAAGGTGTCTCTGGCATCTCTTCAGGCCCCATTTCTTAAAAGAGGAGAAAGGGTCGTCAGCTCAGTGAGTTTATCATTCACTGTAAGAGATATCTTCTTGTCTTGATTATTACTCATCAACAAGTTTTAATATTTTTTCCATTGATTCGTTCAGTCTTAAGTGGATCACCGTAGATCGCTGGTATTTCTTATTCACTAGATCAAAAATGGACTCAATCAAATGCATATCTTGAAGGGGGAGAATAGTGACATCTAATGTGGATCAACACGGTTAAACTTTGGTCTCTCAAATGTGTTATGAACGACTCGAATGTGAAAGAGATGTGAAAAAGAAGAGATGAACAGATCCTTCATTGCTCGGAGTGGTTACAGATTAGAAAGGGAAACCTTCTCTTGGATCTACAGAAGTTGCAAAAGAATCCTATCTTCCGCATTTCAGTTGATATTCGTCAGAACACAAACTTTGTTAGGGCATTCACTACATCAGCAAATGTCCCTTCTATCTATATTCAGCTATTCTGGAATACTCTGACTCATGATGTAAAGACTGGGGTTTATAGCTTTCAAGTCAATGAGCACTGGCTTACTCTAAGTGCTGATCTTCTTCGGAAGGCCTTAAATACCACTCCTGCAGCCTTAGCTCACCCATTCGAGTCACCTCCAGCTAGTAAAACGGACATAACATTCACAAGGAGAAGAGTTCCTTTAAACTGGTTGATGAAGATGAAGTTCAACCGGCTCCTGAACCTCATATGGATGATTATGAGTACAATCTATAACAAGGTACTCAAATGAGCTTGGAAGTCTCTCAGGCATATGGTCAAGCACATGTTAACAGAGTGGCTATTTGTGAACCTGCTCCATTGTCCACCAGAAAACTCCCAGTAGTTGAAGTTAAGGGGAAAGGCAGTGCTACAGATGCGCAAGCTGTAAAGTCACTTCTAGAACTGCATAAGCCAAAGAAACAACGTACCATGGATTAATGCATATTCCAGAGGTGGATTATAGCATCTCAGGATGAAACTACTGTACCTTCTGTACATGTGGCTCTCTTGTGGAACATTCCACTGAGCCACATACATGTGTCTTCCTTGCTACTAATACCCTAAGGTAATGAAAGCTTGTAGCATACGACTAAGGAACTTGTCCACTGGAGAACTTCCCCGGTAGTCTCATCCAGAACCTTTCATCAATGAAGAATCTTGAGGTTCATGATGGAAGCAGTATGATAAAGAATAGGCTTATGAAAATATTACATTTCTATGCATAACCTGGGCCTTTTCATAAAGGAAAATACACGTTTCAGGGCATTTATTCATTAGCAATAGAAAAGAGAAGTCTTTTTAAGTCTTGGCTACAATAAACAAATCATTTAAAGTTGGAGTCTGGACAATAGTTGGCAATCCCTTCGTCCTGTATCTACCAGAAACAGTTAGCTCTGATGCTTTTTGTGGTGCTGTTTTCCTCTGAACTGTCCAAAGTCCGACCCAACAACTTCCAAAAAGAGGGCGTGATAGAAGACTGCTGGTTTCAAGCCATGCAAGATGAATTCACGAATTTGATCGCATTGGAAGTATGCGAATGAAGTACCTCGCCCATCTATGTTTATGGTTATCGCTCTCAAGTTGGATCTATCAAAGTGAAGCTTGATGAATTCTGGTGATGTACTGGAAAACACAAGCTCGGTTAGTTGCAAAGGGATATCTTCAGGAGGAAGGTATTAATGTTGAAGAATCGTTTGCTCCAGTTTCACGGATAGAGGCCATCAGAATATTCATTGCCAATGCAGCAACCAAGAATATGATCATCTACCAGATGGATGTCAAAATGCTTTTCTGATATGAATGGTGATCTTCAAGAAGAAGTCTTTGTCAGTCAGCCTGAAGGATTTGAAGACCAAGATAATCCTACGCACGTTTATCGTTTGAAGAAGGCTCTTTATGGGCTAAAGCAGGCTCCAAGGGCGTGATGCGGATCATACGGGATTTCAGGAGTCGAGAAGATAGTGACGTCGGGAAGTGGCTCAGTTCTTGGAGATGATTGGTTAGCTGTAGGTCATCAAAGAAGCTACGGCCATATCAACAACAGAGGCGGAATACTTTGCAATGTCTGGATGCTGTGCTCAAATTCCTTTGGATGAGATTCAGCTAAATGACTCGTCTCTTCTGTTCAATAAGATTCCTCTTGTACTGTGATAACAAATGAGTGTCATTGCTTTAAGCTGCAACAATTGTCCTGCACTACGATCTAAGCACATCGCATACGACACCCATTTCAATTCGAGAGCAAGTGGAAAATGGATGTGATTGAACTCTACTTCATGGACAACAAACTATCAATGGCAGATTTCCTCACAAATAGCTTTACCAAGGAGCGTTTCGAATTTCTACTCCCCACGAATTGGGATGAAGAGTTTAAACCTCTAATACCCTCAAACGCCTTCATAAGGAGTGGATGAGTAAATGAAGTTTCCTCATGTATCCTTTGTTTACTTAGTACATAAAAATGACTTGGTAAATATTTTAAGTCATTTTGGAATTACAAAATGGTTGGCAATTACTTCAAATTGCAATCACGGGGGTTCTCATTTGAAGGAAAAGATTGTCGTCGTACGACAGCTTTTTCCTAACAAAGGGTATTAATTTGCTCGGGCAATGATTAACTTTATATCCAAGCAAACTTGGGATTAATGTACGTTTCAGTGCATTTTTCTTAATTCGGAAGAGAAGTCTTCCTGTTTGATAACCAAATAATTTTTCTTAATTAATTCTTCAAAATTATTTGTGTTAACCACAGACGTAAAAGTGTTTGTATGAAAAATCAATCGGACAGTTTGACACTATATCATGCTACAGCTCTTTTCAATAGAAAATGGGTCATCGATTGAGGGGGAGAGTGTTGTTCAAATTTAATGTCTGGGTGCCGATTGGAAAGTGTAACCAGGTCTTGGAGAGACAAAAGAAGCTAAGGAACCAAATTATCAGAGCTTCACTGCATCTGTTGATGTTCCTTCTTAGGCGTTACAGAGACAAATGATACAACTTTCAACACTTCAACCAAGACGTCCTTCCACTATATAACTACAGTTCATCAGATATTTGGTAGAAAGTTAAGATCTGAAGAAACTTTCAGAAATCTCGAAATGCTTCATTGTGGAAGGCTCAGAGACTATTGGCCTTCTATCTAATCAAGAGAAGTGAATGAATTGTAACATTCAGCATTAAGGTCAATATCATCGGTAATGCAACCATACATCTCGTCATTAGATGTTATGGTGTCAGTCTATGAATTTTTCATGAGTTTTATTAAACTTTAAAAACCAGGTTTTTGAGGTTTAACGAAAAAATCTTTCAAAATTTTAATATCTGCACTAACATACCTCTCAACGATGTTTGAGGGGGAGGCATTTTGGGTATGTTCCAAACACGGATTGTGAATAATAGGAAAACTTTTCTCCCAATTTTATAACATATTTAAATCAAGTGATATCCAAAATGTCAAAGGGTTTGAAATTTTTGATAAGGGGAGAAAATATGATTAAAAAAATATTGTATGTGTCAGATTACGCAAGTGTATTCTCCACACCATGTGCTATAATTTTAAAATACCGATGCACCATGTTGAAGGGGGGCTTTTTCTGAAATGCAAAAACAATGGGTACTAAAACCACTTTGATATTATTTCTATTAAGTACCTGTGATTGAGTTTTTTCAACAAGTGATTTTATGGCAAGGTGAACTGTACCAAAAGACTGACCATGTATTTACTTTTATCGAAGTTATAAGGATGGTAAGGTTAGGTACTCGTTCCTACGATCCTGCCAGAACTGGAGGGATCTACCCAGGGACAATCCACTAGTTAGTACATAAGTCCTTAGGTATGATTAAAAGGAGTTAAATGTTGAGAAACATGGGAATAGTGCCGATCTGAGATGGAGCTAGTACTGGAATAACCCAACAATGGTGCTAGTCATATAGTCTCTGGTAAGCACTGAAGGGGGTTGAGGAATGAAAAAAGAATTGTACAGATAAAGGGTGTAAAGAAAGAAGCCCTCCATACACTTAGGCAGAAATCGGGTCAATACATATGCTGTCAGAATCACAAGTTGATTGCTGACATTGAAGACGACATCATGGACCCAGTGATGCAATGCACAACCCTTCCCAGCCACTTCGAGTTTCTCTTGAAAGAAACTTGTCTCATTTGTCACGGAGGACTAAAATGAAAATCTACTGTTCTCACTAACTTGAGTAAGTCGGTATTGAAAAGTGGCAGTCAGCTCCCGCCTTACCCCGATCACTAATATCAAAGTGGCACTTTCGAGTCTAGAGCAAGAGATCATCAATTAATCTCGTTAGCGACACATTCCAATTTATCTTGTTCTTTCACACATGTGGAAACAAGGTTATCTTAAGAGTCCTAAGCATTATCCTTGTGATATTGCCAGAACATCTGAGTGGATACGAAGTATTCACTATTGAGATGGAAATCCTGCTAGAGCCTACATCAACAAAGATTAGGTAGGTGATTGTTGCGATTATACTAGAATCCAACTTGTGTCAAATGGAAAGAATACGATGGTGCGATTCTACGTGAAATCAAAACTTGATTCCAGCATAAGATTTGGACGGTTATTGAACATTTGAAAACCAATCAAAACTAAAAGTGTTACAAAAATATTTTCATCATTTTAACACTTAGACTGATTTTTCAAATCAATTTTCTCTTTATTGTAACTGTTTCCAATTTTCTCTTTATTACTAACTGTTTCATTACAAGATATCTTAAAGATGGAAATGGAGATGGAAATTCCCAGTTCCTGAGAAGTCAACTAAATAACTGAATGCCAAGACACGACCTACACTTGTTATGATGTTATGAAGGACCTCATAAAGGTGTCAAAGCTTCCGCAAACTCTGATGTCATGTATTTCTTCACAAGTGCACAAGATGGCGATCCATCACAAGATGATGTAAGATTATGTTTGGGCGATGATCTCAAGAAAGCTCAAGATCACAGTCAAAGACAAGCGTAAGATGAATCAAAAGATTACTATCCCAAATGTACAAGATATCAAATGTCTACGAGCTAAAGACTGAAGTGATTAAAGTTTGGTATTGTCAGGGGTGACCTCCCTTAGGGGGAGATTGTTAGATATTAGAAAAAGACTCGGTCACCCCGTGTATTTTACTGTTTATTATAGCTCGTAGTTTAATAGTTAATAGTACGTTTTTCGGTTTTAAGTCGGGTACGAATACCCGGTATATTGTAAGTACTATATATAGCCTCTTCCAACTTTGGAAGAGGTAAGCTAGTTATTATTTCATTTACAAAGAAACACATTTTCTCTCTCTAGAATATTCTCTCTAGTGTTTCTCTCTCTAGAAACTAGCCAAATCCAAGAATCGACCCCGTGTTATGATATAGGATATACCACACTCCATGTCCATGTACCAAATGTTTAAACCACATAGAGCATAAAGTGGAGGAAGTGCAGTTCCATTTATTCAGAAATGGGATTGATCTAAGCTACACAAACTGGACTAGACATGGAGAAAAGGATGAGCCATCAATAAGTGCCCCAAAACCTGTTAATGCTACAACAGAGTTTGTTGACGACACGGATTTTGCTTCAGATATTCCAACAGATGGCCCAACAACAGTAGAAATGGTTAATGCTACAAAAGATAATTTTGATGAGGATGACCTTGTCAAGTTTCAAGAACTATTATTAGACGCAGAGAAGCCTCTTTACGAAGGATGTCCTGACTTCACAAAGTTGTTCGCAATAGTTAAACTACTCAACTTGAAGGGTAAGTATGGAGCTTCTGATAAGTTCTTTACTGAATTACTAGGATTGATAAAAAAAGATGCTACCTGCTGGTAACGAAATAGTGGAAAAAACTTATCAAGCCAAAAAAGTTATGAAATTGATGAGATCAGGATACAAAAAGATACATGTATGTATCAACAACTGCCTTCTTTACTGGAAGGATGACAAGGATCTGACTGCGTGTCGAACTTGTGGAGTATCAAGATGGAAGGTGGATAATAAGACACATAAAGTGTACGAAAACATTCCAGCAAAGGTAATGTGGTACTTTCCAATTATACCAAGACTGCAACGACTATTTAAGATACAAAGTATTTCAGAATATTTAAGATGGCACGCGACACGAAGGATAAAAGATGGTGTGTTACATCACCCCGCAAATTCACAGGCATGGCGTACCATAGATGAAAAATTCCCCGAAATTGCTAAAGATCCAAGAAATCTACGGCTAGGAATATCAGCTGATGGGGTTGACATCAACACAGGAAATAGGCATCATAGTGTATGGCCAATTTTAACTGTCATATACAACCTTCCTCCATGATTGTGTATGAAAAGAAAGTTTATCTTGCTTTCGGTATTAATATCTACCCGAGAAATGATATCGATGTTTTTTTAGAACCGTTGGTTGATAATCTACATACCTTATTCGAGACAGGGGTTGATACATATGATGTTTCCAAAAAAGATAACTTTAATCTACATGAGATTGCATGACATGAGCATTACATTCAGTTTTGACAACACGGTTCTTTTTATTCTTCCTAGACTTAACGCTCCTAGGTTGGTCTTCTACTTTATTGGTCTTGTTGCTACTTGATGATTGCGAGATCCTATTGTTCTTTGTATTGCCTATAGGCTTTGATCCGCTAGCACTAGTAGAACCGATTACTCCTGTAGAATGCAACAAAGGTTGGTTAGAGTCTTTTAGTTTGTAGGAATCAACCTGTTTCTGAGTGTTGCTTGAGGATGTGACAGGGTCAGCAAATCTAACTTTCTTGTCCTTGTTCTTTGGTGTGACAGCCACTAATTTCTCACTAGGTCTTGTTAGACAAGGGCATGTATCTCTAATATAGACTAACACTTCTTGAATTCTTTGAACATACCTAAAGGGCTGAGGCTAAGTTTCTATCTAGAGGCTTAATTTCTTCTAGCGCTTTCGACTATTTCTCGAAGAATGTCTGCATGATCCCTAGAGTGCTTAATATATTCTAGATGTGCATCCTTATTTTTCAAGACTTTCGGAGCTAATGGTTCTAAATTAAGCTTGAACATTCCTGGAGCAATAGTAGTGACATGAGGTTTTGAAACAACATTGTTAATGACAATCTTTCCTTTAAGTTTTCTTAATTCATTTTTTAATGATGCGTTAGCAAAAACCTTTTCTTGAATTTGAGTTTTCAAATCTGCATTTTCCATCGACTTAGAATTTAGATTAGCAATTCAAGTATCACATTGTTCTTTTGCATGAACACGCGACAGTTTAATTGAATCGTAAAGTTCTTTGTAAGTCTTTTTCAAATGCTCTCTTTCTTTGTGTAACTTCTCATTTTCAGACAGTAATTTTGTCACACTATGCTCCAATTCAATGTTTATTGTTTCAATCTCATCAATGTCCTTTTTCACTTTAGCGGGATTCGTATTTTCTCTCAGCAATGAATTGTTTCCTTTAGTTTGCTGATGACAGTGTCCTTTGCTTGTAGCTGAGCTTTCAAATCATTTTGTTCAAAATATTCGTGAATTTCAGGATGATTTTGATTATCACTTGATTTGTCTTTATGAAAAACTTATTTATTTAGTTGCTTGGTAACTTCAAGAGAAATGCAATGTTGTACGAGGTTTGAAAACCGTTTTGAAAGTTCAATATAGACATCATTGTTTTTGACAAACTCAGTTTCAAGTTCCAGACACTTATTGCATGTATCCACATATTTCTCATTCTTTTTCTCCGAATCACAAAAGATAACAGAAGAGTTCAACACAATATTCACAATTTCTTGAGATATGATTTTGTCCAAGAGTCGATCATTTTCAATCAAAAAAAATTTATGTTGAATTTCACAACATTTCCTATCGACAGAGCATTGTTTCACAGCTGCTTCCATTTGGGTGAAAACAGTTTGTACTTCAGTGATTTCATCAAAAAGACCTTTATCAAACTCATTAAAGAAATCTTTAAACTTGTTTAACCATGGACTTATTTCGGTTAGGAAAACCTTTTTGGTATGTTCAAAGTCCCACGGCCCCTCAATGATAGCATCAGGTGTGGTTCTTACTTTTACCACTTTGTCAAAACTAGCAAGATGAAATCTAAGTTTTTTAAGACTTTTGTTTACTAAACTTACTCTTGGAAGTTCATTTGGAACCTCAATTTTGACAGGTGTATTTAAAGTACTAGGTTCTTCAGAGTTCTTGTCAGAACTTTGTAACCAAAACTTTTGCTCCGAAGACAGTTCTTGTTGTGGGACAAAACGTTTTCCAAAATCTTCAGCTAAATTATTTAACTCAGAATAATTAATCAGAGTAATATTAATTTTCTCTTTCTTCATGATTGGATCATTTTGTTTTTCAACCATTTTTAATCGACTCTCTTAAGCTACAATCAAAGTCTCTTCATCATCAACCACAGAAAGAACATCATGTGTTTTAGATAGCACATTACCATCATACAAGATTGGCTTGATCCGCTGAGCTTGTTTATGTGTGTTATCATAAAAAACTTGTGGTTTTGTTAACATGTGCATAGCTTGCGTAGATTGATACAACTTACAGACAATGTTTTCCAATTCTTTATTTTTGTTTTCCAAAACAATCTCTTTGTCAATAAATTTAGATTCCCTTAAGCTTTCAGCAGGTTTTGGCTTATTTACAGGTTATTTATAAGCTGTTTGTCCAAGTTTGTATTTTTCGTAGGTTTTTTCATAGCTTAAAGTATTTTCTTGCAATTTTTCAGATTTTCCCCATTTCGTTTGGTATTTTAATTAATTTATTTCATTAAATTTGTTTCTAATTCATTTAAAATTATTAAAAAGTCAAAAAAAAAATCTTTTTTAGAAAATTTTCTTTTATCAAATAGGACTTAGGAAAATTAGATTTGCTTTCGTAGGGTTAAAATTTTAGAATTTGAATTTTTAAAGAACGGGATTGAATCCCGTTAATTACTTTAGTTTTTAGTTTTCCTTACTCATTTTTCCTGTAGATTTAGAAATCAAATCCAATCAAAATCTTTGTCATTCAAACATCAAATATCAAACCGACTCTCGACTTTCCATTGCATTCCTCGTTGGGGATAAACGACCTGGGAAGATCATATACTACTCGGATTTCATTGGTTTTCTTTCTTTGGTTAATATAAGTAGTAGTATTTAATTATATTATTATTTGTGTTTATAACCTATAAAGGATTTGAAATATCATCTGAGCAACTTGACCATCTACAACTCCAGGATCTGCTAGAAATGATAACTGCTCCTCATCTAATTCTTTACCCTCAGCCCGCACTTGAACAAGCAACACTTTCTCCTTAAACCATGTTGCATCCCTTCTCCTCTTTGGCTGAGTACACTGTCTAGCCATATGCCTTTCACCTTGACAATTATAGCACTTGATAACCTTTGCTTGACCTGATGTATTTCCCTGTGAACCTGAAGCATTTCCCTATGATCCTGAACCCATAACATTCTGACTTTGTCTTCATTGAACTTGCTAAATAGTGACTCTACCATCTTGAACAGTGGCTTAATTCCTTGGATTAGAACAAGATCTGATTTAATTGTTGGTGGAGGGATAACGTGATGAAAACATAGTTAACATAAATGCCATTGCTTTGTTCATACAATCAATTAGGTCATCACCAGGAAGAAATGTTGGAACAGCAAGACCTGAGTCTAATTGGGGAAACTCAGCTTGTGGTTGTTATGGAGTTGTCAGAGGTGGATATGCATGTGGAGGAACAGAAGGTTGAGTGTGGTTTAGGGTAGTTAAATATGTAGTTGGTGTTAGGAATAAATCTTCACAGGATTAGTACTGCTAGAACAAGTTAGTACTACTAGAAGAAATTTAGTACTGCCAGAAGGAAGTTAGTATTGCCAGTATCAAAGTTAGTACTGCTGCATGAAATTTACTTGAAGAAAAAGACGCAAGAAGATATGTATGGAATGTATATCTTATAAAGATTAGGAAGATACGTATATGTTTAGAATTATAGAAGATCTTATAAGATTTGTAGTTATCTTGTAAAGGACTCATTCGTGTATAAAAGGAGGTCTTAGGTTAATACTTTAGATATACTTTTTGAGAATTGTTGTGTATGCTTCAAGGTTGTAAACCCTAGTACTAGTCAGAGTACTCGTATTATTCATCTTAATAATATTGAAGCGTTTTGGTTATACTCTTTGTTTATTCTACTGCATTACAAGTTTACTGTTCCATTGATAATACTTCTAGAGTATTAAAGTGTAGATTCCGCATACACTTTAATATAAACACAAAGTCTCTACTATTGTTATTTTGGATTTATCCAAGGTAACATACTCTTTACAAGCTAAAGAATCGATCAAGGTTTGGGATCAACAAGTGGTATCAGAGCTTGTGCTCAGAATAACACCACAACAAAGATCCCCTTACTTAAACTAGGTAAC